>CAIGRP010001483.1:0-43335 GCA_903798385.1 Fraxinus cuspidata
TTAAATGCTTAGGAGGGCTAGGCAAATAAGTTAGGCGGCTATGACTTGATGCCTTGTTTAAGGAGATAAGCCCACGTGTAATTTGATCCAATGGTCACCACTCTATTTGTAAAACTATAAATGCCCCCACCAGGTGACCATGAAGAGAATAATGCAAAATTAAATACTTAAAGCGATTTTTCAAGCATACAATATTTGACTCCCTTACAGTTGATTTTTATTACACAATCGTNACGAATATCTCGCCGGAGTCCGAACGGAAACGTCTCGTGTTATTAATCTGTTCTCACGTCCAATTTCTAAGGATCCATTGCCATTGATCCATCTTAGCCTGTCGGAATTTGGCTTACGTGAGCACGAGTGGGCCCGGCATCTGTTGGTGACATTTTTTGAGGTCAACAATATCTATTGGTACAAAAGTATATTAGTAGTCATGACTTAGGATTCTTCACGTAGGAAGCATTAAATGTTTCTGATTGAGTTAATTTTCTATCATAAAGTTTATGAAAACTTTCCTTATGAATTTTTATGAATTTTTTTATTAATTCGAACGAATTCATTATGACTTCAATTATATTATTTTCAATTTATTATTTAGTAAGCTTTGTATCAATTTACTCTGAATTTGCATGTATTTAAGTACGATTATTTTCACGTTTTTAAGTGAGAACATATTTATATATAATTCTTTTCATGTTTGTTAGATTGCACGTAAGATGATTTTTAATTGCTAAATGGGTTTATGAATTTGCGTGTGTATACTCCTCATAAAGTCCTTGAATTTGCATGCATTCGTTACATGAGACATACCCAAGGAGTTATTTGTATGTACTGCACTAGTCATAATGGTCCATGAATTTGTGTGCAAGTAGGTCCATGAATTTACGTGTAAGTATGTCTACAAATTTTCGTGCATGCATTATCCTTCGTGAACATTATTGTTGAGTCGACTTGTTTTCTCACTGAATTATGATATTTACTTAAACGAGAATGGATGCAGCTATTCACACTACGACTTCATCTCATATCTCGAAAGTTGTTCTTAGTCAACAAGAAGTAAGTTTTTATTGTTATATTATATTTTTTGTATGACCATAATAAATTTAGATTTTCATTACTTATCATAATCTAATTTTATTTGTTCTAAATGTCACAAAAATTATGACAACTTCAATATATATGATTATATGCAAAACTTCACTACTTACCTAGTATGAATAGAGCAATTATTAAATTTATGTCTACTAATTCAACTTTTGGTACAATTTTTTTTAATTACAGTTACACATTCTGAGTGTGATGGTTATGGATGCAAGCCTCGTATACGCTATGGATGTGAGCGTAGTGGAAATTATAAAAAATGTAATAATCATTCAGATCATGAACCAAAACGAAAGAGGTCTGTTGGAACACACAAGTGTGAATGCCCCATTTGATTTAAAAGGTGTGAAATTGTCGATTGAGGATGATTGAATGTTAAAGGTGTTATGTGCACAACATTTAGAAGGACATCCTTATGTACAAAGATTAACTAATGAAGATGAGCAGATTTTAATAGATAGTCAAAAAGTTTGGTAAAACCTAGGAATATATTAATGACTTTGAAAGAACGGGATCCAAATAATATTAGCACAATGAGGACTATTAACAATGCACATGTAAGGCATAGATTGATTGAGAAGGTAGGAAGAACACAAATGCAATAGTTAATGATCAAGTTAAAATAACACAATTATATTGAGTGGCATAGGTCTCATGAAAGAACGAATAAAATTAGAGACCTTTTCTTTGCACATCCGACATCCGTCAATTTCTTACATGCCTTTTCATGCGTGCTTATAATGGATTGTACTTACAAAACTAATAGGTATCGACTCCCTCTTTTTGAGATTGTAGGGGTTACTTCGACCCAAATGACATTTTCTGTTGTTTTTGTGTTCATGGAAGTTGAACATAAATCAAATTATAGTTGGGCAATGGAAAAGTTGAAAACCTTAATGAATCATGATGTCTTGCTGCATGTTATAATCACAAATAGGGAACTGACTCTTATTCAGGCAGTTGAACATATTTTTCCTAATGCTAAAAATCTACTATGCACATGACACATATCGAAAAAATGTATCGGCCAACAAAGAAGTTTTTTGAGCGAAAAGAAGAATGTGATACTTTTTGTAGGAGTTGGAGCATACTTGTTGCATCTACTACGGAGGAGATATATGAACAATTGGCCAAAACTTTATCTTTCCAATTTGAACAATTTCCGAAGGCATTGGATTTTGTTACAGGATCTTGGTTGAGTAAATATAAAGAAAAATTCATTTATGCTTGGACGATAAAATTATGCACTTCGATAATGTCACAACAAATAGGTAAAATGTATAATGCTTATATTTAATTTTATTATCAACATTTATTTTGTAATCGACAAACAAATTATTGTCGATTTATCTAACTAAATAAAATATATTTATATTATTCACAGGGTTGAGAGTGCACATTCTAAGTTGAAGAAACACCTTAGATCATCACAAGGCGATTTTGAAACTTCATGGAAAGTTATGCATCACCTATTGGAATTGCAATCCAGTGAGACAAAAGCTTCGTTTGAACAAAGCATGAATTTGATTCAGCATAACTTCAAACGTAGCCTTTTTAAGGAGTTGCGTGGTTTCGTATCTAAGAATGCAATGGATCTTATATCAAGACAATCAAATAAAGTAGAACATATTGGTTTGGACAAAAATGCTTGTCATTGCACTCTTAGATCCACACATGGTTTGCCCTGCACAGGTCGCCCAATTCCTTTGTCAGTTGCTCACCCTCATTAGAGAAAATTAGATATTATGGTTCCATCAAATGATGCTTCTTCTAAGTTGAATATTGTAGTTGAATTAGAGAATATACAAAGATTGTTTAATGAATGCGACGATGCAAGTAAATTACTTCTTAAAATGAAATTACGAGAAATGTATGAACCCTCCACTACTTCTTTGGTGCCGCCTGCTGAGAAAGTTAAAACCAAAAGCCGACCTTCATAAAAAATAGATACTTCAACTAAAAGAGGTCCTTCATATTTTGAAATTGTTGACTTAGGTAATAAGAGTCATTACCGTAACAACGACAGCTCCGCCAATGTTCCAAAGAAGGATAAACTTAAAGTTAGACGCGCTCGTAAGAACACTTTATACCATTATACAACATGTTTCCATGAAAAAGTCAAAGATTGCATATTTAACATTGTTGATGTTAAGTCTGATGGTCATTGTGGTTTTAGGGCAGTGGCTAGTTCCATTGGAATATGAGAAGAGGCTTGGTTACATATTCAACGGGACCTTATTGCTGAAATGAAATCTAATTATGATGCTTATGTAAAACTATATGGAAGCATTGAAGGGGTGAATGAGTTGTTGTATATTATGGATTATCGATGGATGACGATGCTTGACATGGGCCATTTGATAGCATCTCGGTATGGTGTAGTACTTGTCCTTCTATCTTCTATACCTTGTTTGACATTCCTACCATTGCACTCTCAACCTCCTCTACCATTAAATCATAAGATTACATCATTGGGTTTTGTGAATGACAATCACTTTGTTCAGGTATTCCATTTTAATTATTTAACTATATATCATTGGTGTAAACTTATTGCTACTAATTTGATTTATCACTTGCACAGGTCAACTCGAAGATCAATTGCCCAATTCCACCCTTGGCATATAATTGGTACAAATATAGAGATGACATTGCACATGGATGGGAGAGTACGTATAAAGCAAGAGTAGAAACATTCAAAGAGATGATTGGTACTGATATCTCTACAATAGATTTTTAATGTAAACTCTCCATGATTAGCACGAGTATCGCATAAGAGGTCAAAAGAGGATTTTGATAAACTTCTTGCACGGCTAGAAATTTATTCAGTTTGATTATTCCTTGTTTCTTGTAATGAAAATTCTGCAACATCAGTTCTAACGACTGAGAGTGAATCACTATAAATCAACTATAATGACAATGGTATCATTCAAATTTCATGATTCTCTTATGCTTTTAACCATAACAAACAAATTCTAGTCATCCAATTGTTTTCCATAGCCTGCACTACTGCTAGGTTTTCCATTATTGTGATTTATATATTTCTCTCAATCTATGATACACCAAAACCCGAGAGAGAGAGAGAGAGATGGGACGCAAACATGGAATCTTCCTGCAAATGAATTGAAATCTATTTTCTTTAAAGAATCCAACATAATATTACAATTAACATCTTGTTAAAAGCAATTAGAAAGGTTATGAACCAACGGATCAGGGTCCCTAGACAGTAACTCCATTGCAATTAACATTGAGATACTGCAAATTCTTGTTTTACAATCATTGAAAATGTTTAAATGATGAGAACAATGAGGAGTAATATTGGGGTGATGAGTACACTACAATATTTTTTTTAAAGTTATTATGAGTATAATTGTAAATTTATTGTGGTGTATTTATTGAAAATATATTTTAGTCGTGGTGTAATTATATTGTGGTGTAGCAAATAAATTTTGTAGTAGTAATATAATTACCCAAAATGTTATTACCTTTTATTTTTTGACATTTTCATACTTATTTTCATATTTTATCACGCAAAATGTAATTTGCATCTATTTTCTCAATTAAAAGCTGTGAAATGACGAATAAACTCTTTTATTTAAATAAAAGAAAAAAAAGGAAAAATAATTGCATTCATAGTCCCAATTTTTCTAAAAAGCGTAAATGTCTCAAATAAATTATTAATAAGATAATTAGCACATAATGTCCATATCTTTCACTATTATTGTAAAAAAAACGTCCATACCTTTAATTTTTTTTTTTTTTTTTTTTTACATTTTCACCTTTAGTTACAGATTTTATTTCACAAACCATCATTTCTATCAATTTTTATCCAATTTCTTAATAAAGAGATGTGTAATGATTAATATACCTTCCTATTTAAAAACAAAAAGTTAAAGGAAATTAATTTTTTTTATTTCTAATTTTTTAATAATTTATTTGAAACTTGTTTGCAAATTTTTTTTAAAAAAAATATTAATTTCTAATTTTTAATAATTTATTTTGGACTCATTTACACTTTTTTTTTCAAAAAAATTAATTTTTAGTTTTTTAATAATTTATTTCGGACCAATTTTCACTTTTTAAACAAAATTGGGATTATGATTGCAATTAATTTTTAAGCTTATTTATTTATTTAATTAAAAGGATATATTCGTCATGTCACCGTTTTTTTATTGAAAAATTGGATGAAAATGGATAGAAATGATGATTTGCTAAATCAAACGTGTAATTAAGGGTGAAATGCCAAAAAAATAAAAGATTTGGACGTTTTTCACAATAATAGTGAAAGGTAAAGACATTATGTACTAATTATTCTTTTAATAATTTATTTGGGACATATTTTCACTTTTTAAAAAAAAATAAAAAAATACCATGATTGCAATTAGTTCTTTTTATTTTTTATTTAAATAGAATGGTATATTCGTCATTTCACAGTTTTTAATTGAGAAAATGAATGAAAATGACTTTTTATGTAATAAAATGTGAAAATAATGATGAAAATGTAAAAAAATATGAAAGGTAAAATCATTATGGGCTAATTACCATATTATTTATTATACATTATTAAGATTTACGTCTTGGGCTCCTCATATGCCGGGACAAAAGTGGTGTCCAAATTAAAAGGCGTAAGAAAACAGGGAATACATTCTGTTAAAAAATTGAAATGCATGGAAAAACCAAAAGAAGGTCGTTCATCTTATGGCAACCTTATTCCCCTCTCGAAGAATAAAGTAACTAAAGTCATGCATGATCGACCTTAAAGAACAAATATAAACAAAGAAGCACTCCATTTGGCGCCAACTAAAGATTCATCACTAACTGTCGCAATGTATCAAGAAAATCACATTCAGTAATCAACAGCTGCAACTCATTCTGCGAACAAACAATAATCCTTCCCCTAATGCCATTCCTTATGCATCAATGCACTGAGAAAGATCCCGCAATCCTTATCGTTGCCACCACACCGCCCTCACAGTTCGTCACCATCACCCCAACTCCAATAAACCAGACCCCTACCCCGATATATGTGTTCAATTTGAGCCCTTTCACCTCAATGGCTACCACCGAGATCGACCTCTTCCGCCTCTCCCTCCCCCGCCTACAACTTCAGCCGTATACCACTCCAACCACAACACATACCTCATCTTCCCCAACTCACTCTCAAGCTCGCCTTTCAACCCAATAAGAAAGAATAATGTTATTCATAGTGAAAACTATCAGTAGTTGCCCTTCGTGACATACACATGACAATTTGTTATTTGATGCATGAGGTAAAAAAAAAAAAAAAAAACTACTACTACATTAATGCATCAAATAACAAACTCATGGTGTATGCCTAGTAACGACGACTACCGGTAGTTTTCACTGTGGATAGCATTACTTAAATCCTACCATGTTCCGAATCCCAAACATAAAATTTACCCTATATACTATTATCTATAGGTCAATAAAATTCAACTTTTTATAACACTTGTAAAGGTATATTGATAAGAGTTGTTTAATTAACCTACAAGAGAATAAATTCATCTACTTCAATCAAAGTTTCCAATAATATTGACGAAATTCACAATTTTTGAATAACAGAAACAGTAAAAATTAAGTAAATTAACAATTCAATCCACCTCAACATATGGCAGTACTATGATCTTAGGAAAAAGCATGCCTCTTGATGGAAGTCGAGAATGGCCATTGAATGAATCTATAAAATTACGAAATTACTTCGATCTTTCCAGTCATCCTTTATTGGGTAGAGCCGACTATTCTAGAATCCCGGCCAAGAATTTCGTCAAAAACTATATGTCGGGAAACCATTCAAGCTCATCATTTTGGGGGACTAATGGCTGCAAGTTTGTGTATGCATACGATGAGGGTTCATCACTGACTTGTGATGCAAATAACTTTTCGAAGTTCTTCCAATCGCTATACTGATTATCATACTTTCTCTTCTGATCTTCTGCCTCTTCACTGCAGGCTATAGTATTATGCGCCGAACTTTCTTTGGTCGAGGGGCAGTCGAGTTCTGGAAGCTGGACTTGTCGATGTGCAAATGATGGAGGTTCATCAATGACTTGTGATGCAAGAAACTTATCAAACTTCTTCCAATCACTGTATTGATTATCATATCTTCTCATCTCATCTCCCGTATCGTCATTGCAGGCTATAGCATTATGCTCAAAACTTTCTTTCGTCGCAGATATCGATGGGCTATTGAGTTTTGGAAGCTCGACTAGCTGATGCTCGAAACGATTATGGTTGGCTATTAGCTGCTGATCTGCAGCAAATGGCGAGGGTTGAAAGTTTGTTCCTTGATTAATTGGATCAAATGTTTGCATTGTATTTGGTGTACTTGGATATGATGGAGGCCTATAACTGCTGTCATAGTAAGGATTATTCCTGGCTTCGAATCCTTGGTTTTGACTCGGACCCGGTTTCTTGAATGCACGACATACGACCCATCCTTCTTCCTGCTACACACGGAAAAACAACGGCTAAGTCCCTATTTGGTTCAGCTAAAAGATTGATTAAATTTAAATTAAAGTTAATAATTAATTTTAACCATAAATTTCATGAAACCGATAACTTTTCAACCACACATTCTATCAATCTTTATCAAAATATACTAAAATCTGATTTCTGAACCAAACAAACAGAAGATGAGCCTTGTTTCCAATAAATTTAGGCTTACAACCACTTCCAAAAATTATGCAAGGGAGAAAAACATAATGATCGGGTAACGAATACAGTGAAGGGCAACATGGGTTGTCTATCCAATTAGCAATTCCAACCGTAGAAACTAGAAAGTGCTTTAACAAAAGAACGGTAGACACCTTTAAAATCATTACATATAATTAAAGTTCTTCCAAAAACTGGCCACCCTTATTGAAGGGATACCTTATATTTGGAACAAGTGAAGTGTAGTTGGGTTTGAAAGTTTAAATAGTGAAGTGTAGTTGGGTTTGAAAGTTTAAATTATTAGACATAAATATTTTTATTTGAAATTGTTAACGTACAAAACTTTTATATATGTGTAGACGTTTGACTGTTTTGATTCTACACAATCACTTTATCTAAAACTTAAGCTCATAGGTAGACGAGACTTTATTAATTTGTCTTCAACATGCTCCTCTTGTGCTAGGCCGATGAAGATCATTTTACATCAAAGTTCTAACATTTGAAATTTTTATAAGCACGTAGAATGATTACAAGTTACATCTTTACACGCACATGTATAAGTTTGGCTTTCTAGAATTTGGTGAACACTAGTTTAAATAAATAAATAAGTCCCGTCTCTATGTAGATAAAATAGTTTAGCATATTATCATAGTAAGCAAATGCCCTAGAATCAAGTACTCTCATTGCCACTCATTATTTAAAATTGTGCACGCGTGAGATATTTGATAAAAATTAAAATCCGATATGCAAGTGAAAAGACATACTAAAAACTAAAATTAAATAAATATGCGTGTCACTTCTCTAACATCATGGATTTTAGGCAGAATGGTTGAAACAAAAGTTCCTTCTCATAAACCTAGTTCCTGCAATTATAAGTTGATATTGAGCTGTACTAATTACCTGAGGGGGTCCATTTTCAGAATACTGGAGCCTATATTCATGCATGATCCAGTCAGTTCTTCTTCCACATGGAGCACGTCCTTTGTAAAATACTAAAGTTTTCCTCATTCCTATAATTTTGTCCTTCGAAACCACAGCTTTGTCTCTTCCAGTTGCCTTCCAAAAACCAGCAGCAGTGGCTCTGTTAGTTCGAGTTCCAGTTGGGTATTTCCTGTCCTTGTGACTGAAAAAATACCACTCGTTTTGCGCTTCATATCCCAACTTGCAACTGCCTGTAATAAGCCAAATGAAACTACTCCTGATCAGTAGAAAATATTGTTCGTAAATAGTTAGGACATTGCATGTTGGATTGTACTTGAAAGTAAGTTTATACCAACAGTCCCAATGAGGAAACTCCGACATCAGAATCTTAAAATAAAACTAACAAAAGAAAACCCTATAGAAATTCTGAATATTAGCAAAAATTAAACCCAAATTTCCCCATAGATTAATAAAGAGCGTTTGACCCAAAAAAAACAGTGGATTTTTCCCCAGATCAGAGATCATGACTTTTGCTCAAAGTGTCTGCTTGAACAAGAAGGATCATTTGCTCAAATCTCACTCTATTACTGCGAATTAGATTAGCAGTTAAGACTAGATCAGAATTTAATTTGATTTCCTAAACACCATCACATATCCTTTTTAATTTGTACTGTCATGCAAATCAATATGTACCTTGGATGTCCCAGGGCTCCATTCTGTAGAGATCAATGTCAATTATGACATCAAGATCAATTTTCTGGGAACTGATCTTTCTCTTGAGGTAATAACCCACTAGCTCTTCCTCTGTAGGGTGAAACCGAAAACCTGGAGGGACACATGACTCCATTTCCATTCTTGATATTTCCCTGGAAAAGAATGCAGATCATATATGTTAAAGAGATCTCATTGGAAGAGGTAGATGATACGCTGGACAATTCAAAAATAAAATATCAATTTATTTGTCCTCCTCAATTTAGAATATTATATATATGCTAAAGAGAGCAGGTCTTGAGGAAGGGAGATATAGGTCTAAACCTTGAAGTGTATGTTTGTTATGTTATTATATAGCAGTAGACATGGCAATAAATAAAATATTTATTTATTCTAATTACCGTCAAACATGAGCACCCCTGAAGATATTTTCAATCTTTTTGATTATTGTACCGTAAAAAAGCTACCTTCGGAAGACACCGCTATTGATGAAGTGAAAAAAAAAAAGAAAAAAGAAAAAAAGCTCAGAAAAATAGTAAAATACACGCAAGTCTGTCTTGTGAATTTGTCATGATTTCATTCATATCCATTCGTGAGCACAAAACATGGTATGATGGGGTCCTTTGTCTAAAATTTAATTGTGTTATTTAAGGAAAAATGGCAGACAGAAGGTGAGTGTCCACTCCGATACAATGATTCTTGAAACATAGGCCAATGGCCAATCCCCTTGTTTGCATGTTGTAATTAGACAAAGTATATTGAACACAAAAGTGGCTGTACAAATTTGACCTTTGTAGACATTAGTCATGTTTTATTTTTCTTTTGAGTGCATTCCACTCCACGCCTCATGCTGTAGAAGATGTTTTCACACCCTACTTGTTATTACAACATTTTCATACAACATAATTTGTTTTCTTCTCGTGTACTACATAAATGCTTATAGACTCTCTCTCACACTCCCATATAGTCGAAAACTCCAAATGAGCACAGTATTGGCAACTTGAAAACATGCAGTTTTAAGCTGATGAATTGATTCATCTAAAAGTTTAGATTGTTAGATATGTGAAAAATTCATTAATTGAAATTGTGTCTTCAAAGTTTTCATTTTCTCATAATAATGGCGTCGAGTCTTGAATACAAGATATCTGTCTACTCCGAAAGATTATCAAACAATCATGGGTACACCTTCCACCTATAACTTTGCTGCTGCAGCTAGCAGTTGAAAGCACCAGTTTGAGTTCCATTAACTAAGACTTATTTTTCCCCAAATTCATTTTCGTCCTCACGTTCTATCAATAAAATAATTTTACATGTAAACTCAATTTTTTTTTTGTACATTTTAAACACGCATTCTTAAAACACTTACTATTACAAAATTCAAAAATGGAGCTCAAACAGAGTCAGTGTGTGTGGGGTACGTAATATTAATATATATAAATAGATACACAAACAAACAAAAGGAACATAAGAAAATACTAACCAGAAAGTTCAACCTTGTTGTGTTCTTGAATTGCTCTTGCTAGAGAGAGAGATTTGTTGGGATTGTGAGAAGTTGGTTAATATGGTGTTGGTAAGATGGGTATATTTATATGATAAGCAGAAGCAGGAATGTACAGAACTTTGAATGAGACACAACATTAGGATAATTCAGCCTCCATTTTCATTTTTATATAATGCAGAAAACAAGAGAGATGAAAGGGTGATACATTCATATTGTTATTTATTGCGCGTGGGAGGTGGCCGCAGATTGGATCAAAGGTTTGGTTTGGACGGCGTGGCACCAAATTTTCACGCCAACCCTCCACCGTTATAGTGTGCCCTAAGGTTTTCCCACTACTTGCTTTTAATCACTTTATTTAAAAATTTAACTTATATTTCAATCATTCTTCAATTTATCGTTGGAGTAACGAGTTGATCATCAATCTTTCAGTAAACCAGTCTTCAATGAGAAAGAGTTCAAAGTTTTATTAAATCATCGTGTCAAACAATTTAAAATCGGATATGTTGTTTAATGAAGAATTAGATGGTTTTTGTCATTACTCATTAAGATTAATTTTGTAGTTCTAATAAAAAGTTGTGGAATGACTCATTCTCTTATAAAGGTCGGGATGAACTTGATGAAGGAGCAATAAGCTGGGGAGAAATGGTGCAATTTACCTTTTTAATCCTTGACAATACTAGGTTCTGATTTTGTCATTGCCATTTCCATTAAGTCATTTCTATTCCCATAATCTAACCAGTGTTGTCTATTTGGTGCGCCGCCCAGTGACAAGTGACCAATCAACAGATGCCACGCGGATGATATGTCAAAATTCTATGTTTTAATCATTTGATAACTTCTTAAATGTTTCTGTAATACAGACGAGTCTCAAGAGAGGCAGATTTTGGAATCGGATTTAGCTGTATTTGGTTTGCTGCCTTTGGTTTAATGCAAGATATAAATTTATATCGATAGGTTAGAATACGGTTGTGTCGAAGCGAAAGTTGTAAATTCGAGCCATGAATAGAGAGATATTTATCTCGTAATCAAACAACTACTCGTTTCATCATTCGTTTGTGGCCGATTAGTAATAACTGATGTGTTTTTTAACTAAAATATACTAGGGTAGAATTCAGGTTAATAAAATCATATTTTAATTTTGCTCTACCAGACAACTCCAATTAGTACTTGTCAATAATCATAGCTTTTGCTCCTTTCAACAGCCTGTGCATATGATTAGCTGTTTTTGTCAATTTATAGATATGTAAATTGTATAGTTTAAAAAAGGTTGAACCCCAACCTTGAGGGGCCCCCACCGACCCTGTCCTGGGCCAAGCTATTAACCCTATGCCAACTCCCGCTTGCAACAAAGTCATTTCCACCTTGCGGGGAATCGAACTCTGCACACTACCGCGCTAAGCCCTAACCGCCCTCCCCTTTGCCACTGGGAGATTTGCCCTGGGGGCTGTAAATTGTATAGTTTAGATCGTATTGGAGGTTACTAAACATTAATTTGCATATGCCAAAAAGCTTGTGTTAAGGCCTTAAAACTCGATTAATATGTTGCTTATTATCATGTGAGGGGTATACATTGCCTGCTTGTTAGTTTTTCGATAATCTCCCCTTAATCTTTCATCTATCTACTTCTGCATTGGTATATTATCATTATCGTACACACAGTACACTCTTACCTTAGATCGTGATTTTAATGCCCTAATCGACTAGCATGACGATATTTTTCCCCTTGATTAGCTTATACAGAAATTTGAGACCGGTTAATGACTTTGTTAGCCAGTTAAATTATAGCTTTGATTATTGAATTAGTTAAGTGTAAAATACTAATGGGGACAGGTAATTGGGTCCTACATCCAAAAGATTGCCTCATATAGCATGAAGAGTACGATTCACAACAAAAGGAAAATATATAAATAGAAAGACACAAAAATTAAAAAAACGAACACTTTTTAGTCTGTACATAATAGAAAAGGTGCACATTTTGGCTTCTACTTACTTCCACATTTAAATTATATTATCTTTTTAACATATAATTTTAGGAGAGTACCCGCCAGCCTTGAGTATGATACAAGAGAATACAACAAAATAAGTGTTAATTGTCAGATAAAAAAAAATTATTATAGAAATAGTAATACATTACTGAGCTTTCGGACCACAAATATGTCGAAAAAAGAGGTTCCAATTAAACCAAAGTGTTGCAATTAAAAAATAGTAAAGGTGCTTTCAGTAAGACGGATTATTCACATTTCATTCAATGAATTGAAAGATAAGCGGTGATAATTCAAAAGATTATCCATGAGAAAATAGAAATATCTCTCATATGGTCGTAATGTGTGGAAGTATCATTGTAATTTTTTTACATGAGCTTTCCTCTTTTATTTATCAATTTTAAGATTTCACAAATCGTTTGGTTTCTTATTTGAATAAATCTTAAATTTAAAATATCAAGAAAATTATTTATGAAAACTCAATTTTATTACAAAATAAAATCTTCATGATTTATTTAAAATTATTTATCAAGTTGAAAATGTTAAATTTTCCATTACGTGCGTAAAAAAAAAGAAGGGAATAAATCATTCATAAAAGTACGAGGCATATTTATATATTATTACTTGCTATAAATTGATCAGTATTCAATAATACATGTTTAAAAAATTACTATCTCAAATTTTCATAAAAAAATCGAGCATAGCCAAAAACCATTGATTTTTTGAAATTACAATAACGTGATGAATCATACATTGTAGGAAAGCTCTATCATTTGAAATCACACCCGTTCTTTGAGTTATGAAGATGTTACCAATAAAACGGCGTGAAAAAATTAGCATAGCCTAAAAATCATCGATTTTTCAAAGTTGTTGTGACGTGATGAATCATGCACCGTCGGAAAGCTCTATCAATCTATTTTCACATGTAAAATTAAATTTTTTTTTTTTTTAAATCACACCCGTTTAAACACATTATGCTTAAACATGTGTTAGATCAACTCTAGTCCTTTCAAATCACCTTGTGTATCTGTAAATCGAATTGCGGCTCCATTGAAAGTTTAGAAAAAAAGAATTTATCGAGGACCCGCGGTCCCTACGAATCAATGTCGAGTATGTAACTTCAATATGATAAAATCATTAAAATCTTGTGTAATCTACCGACTTTCCCATTTATATGTTTTAAACTATTTTTCAATTATTATTTGATTAAATATAGTGTGGACCCTACTTTTCTGCTTATATACAGCTTTGATTAATTAAAAGCAAGAAAAACAAAACAAAATCAATTATGAGCCTTAGCACAAGATATACCCTTTTCGTGCGTGACAAAAAATCATATAGAAAAAATGTCCTACACTAATTATAAAATTAAACTATTAAAAAAAATAATGACAGAAAGTGGAGACAATATCCAACATCACTAAGAATTAAGAAGGTGAAAATATATATTTTCTAAAATTTTCTCGAACTTGAAATATAATTGGATTTGAAAGTAAAATGATCTTATATAACATATAGAACGTGAAAATATCTATTAGCTCGAAATATATATTTTTGATAAAGCAAGCAGAATTGGAAAGTAAATAAGTAAGTATTAAAATATTTTTGTTAGATAAAGTTGAAAATAAGCAAGTAGTTTATTCTGAAATTAATCTCTACTCCACTATTAAAATAAGCAATTATTTTTAGTTGTAAGGAAAAGTAATATGTTCCAAATAGAATATACTTTTACACGTACCAACTGTTGGAAATTTACTTAATATGGATAGTGAAAAATAAATAATTTTTCAATTCCCATCACGGATCTGCTTTGTGTTTAGATAGAACCTGTGTTTAGAATAATACATTTGATAAATTTTACAAACTCCTTTACTGATCTTTGAACACGAATAATCACGATCTGCAATCCACATCTGCCCAATTGTCCAGCCTCCAATAAAAATCCACACATGGAACAAGAATAAGAATTAGGGTTCTCTTTTCTTGTACTAGCGAGAATATGAATTATATTCTGCTCACTTTTTCTGAAACCCCAATGGGGCCTATTAATATAAGTCCAAGTGAGATTGACTCGTCTCTTAAACTTAACTCAATTAAATATTTAATTAATCAAATTAATTAATTTTGGTCCATGAATTAATTAATTAGTGATTCTCATTCTTTTGGTTCTCCTTTTGTGTGTGACCTATCAGATTCTCAATCACGATGTCAAACGACGTGATTTATTATTTTAATTTTGTCAAAATCAATAAATTAAAATACCCATTTTAATTTATCATCAATTCACATTTGTCGTCCTAAATTGACATCTAGCAATGTATCGGGCAATACATGCGACAGAAAATGTTATGTGATATGACAAAATCAAATTTGTTTGTTTACCGTGAAACTATAACCCTTTGTCAATATGATCTGATCAATTACGAGATATGAATATGTGTCAATCTCAATTATCGATCATATTTTTCATCCCACTATTAAGTCAATGTAAGTCGAAAACTCATTTTCGACTTATGAGTACACATTGACCAATGATTTCATTATCAACTTAATTGAATGAAATATAGATCATAATATCTTACTATCTAAGAGTGATGAATCATCTATTGATCATTCACAATTTTTATATGATTCTTGACATACCCGATCGATGTCGTATTAGCGACTCTAGGTATAGCAACTTCCAATATCACCAAAGTATAATTGTCATCATATAAGGCACTATGATGACCTTACGTCAAATGACCAGTTCCACTATCGAACGTTAGAGATTAACCACAACACTTAGATAGTTATCAATGTGGAATCTCATAGGAGGTCTCAAATGTTTTGTTTTATAACAAAATATCAACGTGTTCATTCAAGTGTCACCACACTTTAACTCGTGAGATCAACTACTTACTTAACAAGTAAGAAATGTCACACGTGATGATCTATCCGTAAAAAAGATATTCGTATCTCGTTATTACATACGACCACAGACGATTTAAGATTCGGTCATATGTAATTTGTATTTCACAATCACAACTCCTTGTGATTAACAAATCACCAAAGACTTGAATCTACATATTCTATTATTTAATTTATTAGAATATTAATTCAATTAAATAATAGATCTTGCCATAAATATACAACGATTATATATATTAAAAATGTTTATATCAAAATTGATTGAATTTAGGACATAACACTTATACCAATATAAGGTTTTTGAAAACTTATAAAACTATGTGTTGATACTTGTACTATTTACAAACAACCATTGAAAGACACCCAAAGAAAGGGTAGATTTAAAGGTTTCCTGGTAAAATTAATTAATTGTTTTTTTTTATTTAAAAACCTTAAATCTCTAATTTAGTACTGGCTCTTTGTCCTACAAAATTTAGATATTTACTTACTACTTATGTGGGCCTTGATTTTTATTTAAAAATTTTCATTGCAGGATTTTCACCTTTAGCCTTACCTACTAGGAAAGATTCACATTAATAATGGAATTGCTCGAAAAATATTAGATAGAACGCACTTTTTAAAAATAATTTTTTTATGTTGAACGATGAGGATATGCAAGTATCCCTATCAATTTATTATGAACGATAAAGGAAAATATAGACTTCGATAAGCATATGATATAAGGAAAGTGTAACCGTGTAAGAAAACTAATGAATGTTTGATCAACAAATTGTTGATTTCTATAAATATCGGTTTAAATTGAATGCCTAGTGTGTGTGTCAATAAAGATTCCTACAAAGCAACGAATTACAAGAATACGCAACTTGAATGATAATAAAACTTGGTGTAACATCAACACGAACTAGACAAATTTTTAACACGGACGCTTCTTTTCTTCCTAAGGATTATCAGAAGACAAAAAGAATAAACCCCTTAGCCCCTTTGATAATCGAAATCGAAATTGAAATTGTCAATGATAAGTATTTATTGTATAAAAAATTGAAATGAGCAGGGCGTGATAAAATTGAATCACAACAAATATCTTGGTACGGTCATTGTGTTGTTGAATGTGTGTGTGAAGGGCCGAAATGAAAAGCATTGCAAATCATTAATAACCTAGCTAGTATAGGACCACGCTCTGTCTTTTGGAATTCAAGGATGGTATGCTTAAAAGTAACAAAACGAAAACGATATTATATATAAGAAAGAAAAACAGCGACAATAAATTAAACTTTATATTTGAAATCGATTATTTAAAATTTATCATACATCCCTATATTTATTGAGAATGAATGATCCTCAAGAATTCGAGGATGATATGTCTAAAAGTACGAATAACAATTGGGAGAACTATTGCAATAATGAATCGAACCTTTTAGATTGGCCGTATGAATCATTTTTTGTCATTTCGTTCTATTAGTGGTTCTTTTGAAGATCCCAAGCAACTTAAAATTTGAAGAAAATTGCACCATTAGTCCTCAATTTATTGTATATTTTCAAATTTTCATTATATATATTTGCATAATCAGTCTCTCACGATGAGAACCGTCAAAATAGTCATCATGACCCATGGGAACATGTCTCACTTGAAATTTAATATAAGCATATAAATATTGATCTTTAATAATAGGTGCACAATTAATCCCCGATGAAAATTTTCCAAATTTTTGTCGAATTAGCACATGGTTCTCATCGAAACATGCACCGCTTTTGGATCCTAACATTTCATTATAGTTGCATAATCAATCCCTCATGACAAGACCGTCTAAATTTTTTCGTCAAATTGTCACGTGACCTTATAGAAATATGCCCACTTCGAATTTCTAAATACTAATCCAAGTTGAGAAGTATTATCTAGTTTCATTAAGTTGGATAAACGAGGATCAAGTGACGATTTAACATGGATTTGATCGACTCTCAATATATAATAGTTAATTGTACAACTAAAATGATAAGTTGATTCATTTATTACTTCTTAATTGTTAAGAATCAACTTGTTAACGACACAATAAATTTCCAATAATGCAATTTTTACAACATTTATTTTGGCCTACCCATTTTTTTTCTAACATGTTTTATTTGACGTAACGAGCTTACAATTGTTACAATTGTTCAAGTCCTTAACATTTCTTAAACAAAAAATGGTCTTCAAATTTAGAGGGGTGGTGGGGGTTGCTTTAGCTAATAAATAACAGTGCAAACCAAGCAACTAGGTTTTTTGGGGCGGCTTGTGGGACTCCCTACACATTTGAATGCGAAAATAACAATTGAAATTATATTTAAAAATAATTCCTTACTATTTAAAATTTTAAAAATATCTTGAGTAACTCACGTAATGGCTTGTTTATAAAAATAGCGTGATGGCATATATTTGATGTGAAAAATGAATTCGATATACTCACGATTTCTAATCCTTGGATTTAGTATATATGGAGCCCAGCAGTATGCTCTCTCGTCGATGCATGAAGTCTTTAGGATCGAAAGAAATTTTTCTCAAGGAAAAGGTGCGGAAGGAAAAAGTCGTGCATCAAATTCTCGAAGAAAACATAGAACACAGTCATTATACCCTCCTTGTAAAAATACATGTTTGAAACAACGTTGTGAAAATATTTTTCATTTTCAACTTTCTAAACTTTTAAATAAAATAGTTCAACGAGCATGAAAATGGAATTAACTAAACTTTAAAAAACGTGTTTAACAAGTTTCTAGAAAGGGAAAGGAAGCTTCAACTAAGGTTGATAATTACATGTCTTCAGACGCAACCAATTTTGTCTCCCCTTCCATTTTCATCAGATGTCAGACAGAGATGGTCTGATGATTACATTACAAATACAATGTTAATTCCAATATTTGTATTTTATTGTTCAATTATTTGATCAATTATCTTTTTTAAACATTGGCACCACAAATCCATGTAGTACATTTTTTATAATTAATTCACCCTTTGATTATCATTTTCTGTCTAAAAAATCTATGATAGTTTTATTTTTACGTTAAATATTATTTATAATTAAGTTATAAGACGAGTGAGTCGGACAATGTTCGTGTCAAAGTGCGCTTCCATATACTGAAAAATAGGAAATTAAGAAATGCATGTACGATATCGCTATTGTTAGGAAACAAAGTTCGCATTCGATTTGTTAGTTTAGTTTGTATAAGATGAAAGTGAATTTATGGTATATATAAATTTTGAGTCTTGCTACATTTACATTACAGGTTACACCTTGATTTACGTTCTTCCATATTGCATGATCTAAACCATTGATTTTCCCCCACTTTTCCATCAATGCACGCACCCCCCCCCCCCCCCCCCCCATAGGGGGAATCTCATGCTAGATCTACACCGTGAATGTCTAGCATTATTCTATAAATTTATGCTATTGGTCTTTGCTTGCATTGTAAGTGGGACTTTGCAAGCAATGATCACGGAGGCTCAAAGCATTATTTATTGAAATTTGGTGGCTATCCAATCAATTGCTTTGATCCCTGGTAGAGATTTTTGAGAGTAGACGTGAAAAAAAATAAAAATCGAAGAATGTATGTGTAGAAAGTAGAAATAGTTTGTGAATCCAGATGTATAATTATTTCACAGGGAGAATTTATAGTGAGAATGAATTTTAGAACATGGGGACCAAACATGACCTTATTAATGTAATTAAATAAAACAAGATATATTTATTTATATTATATTCAAGGTAAATAAAGGTTAAAACTTAAGATAACTTTATTACTAGTCAGGGTGTTTGAATACAAGCGCACTTCTACAAAATTATTCGATATAAAAAGAGACCCAAAAATAATACTAAAATGTTCGTAAATATTTGGTAGACTAGACTCTAACAAGTTTACAATGAATCCAACCATGAAACATATGGTGTATAAAAAATTAAGTCTGGCATGTTTGGCAAGATGAAATTAAGTTACTGGACAAAAAATGTAAATCTTATATTATACTATCTACATCACTCTAGTAGTGTGCACAAAACAGGTCTTATATGTGGAGCTAATAGAATATATTGAACTACAATTATGAAGTAATGAGTAAAATTTAAATAAAAATCAATGGCAATCGACCTACCAGATTCAAACGATGCTAAATTCTATCCATCATACTATCCCAATTCAACGTGTACCAAACATGTCCAATAAATGGAGTTAACGGGGATATATGGAGCTGCTGATTCAACAAAATGAAAACAATGCTAAAATCTTATCCATTATATTATCTGTATTCAACGTGTACCAAACATGTCCTACATATGGAGCTACAATTATTAACATGCAAGTATTAAGAGAAAAAAAACTATGACGATCTTAAAACTAGATTCAGCACAAGAGTTATATGATAAGTGCGTTTTATACACTTATTTGACGAAATATGGATAGTTATTGGTAAATATATTGAAATATGACTTAGTTCTATATAAATTGTGTTTTGTAGGATAACAATGATGAACATGGTAGAATTTAGGAGAAACAAGCGAAAAAGTGCTAAAATTGAATAAAATCAAATTTTAAGGACCAAAGTGCAAATATCTGAAAGATGACTCGGAAGAAGAAACGAAGACATGAAAGAGTTGAGGAACAATTTATCGAAGACATGAAGTATTGGAAGAAAAAGAAGTAATAAAAGAAGTCAAGAAACGAGAAAACGAAGTTCGGAGACCAAAATGCAAAGAATGAAATTTCACTTGAAACATGCTAAAGCATAATTATTCTCTCCATGCGGTCGCATGGCATGATTCAGGAAATTTCAGGGTTGAAATTCATTGAACTATGCTATAGCATGTGTTTGTACTATGCTATAGCATAATTACATTTTCATAGAAAAAAATTTGATTTCCTTTTTTAATTAAAACTCTTATGAAAATAATGTTTGGGACTTAAGACCTCGAGCTATTCATAATGAAAGACAACACATTACAACACATTCTAAGAGATTTTGGGAGCATAAAAGGGGGTCAAGAAACACGAAGATCGATTCGAAGACTCGAAAATTCAATATAAACTTTATTTGGATGATGTCGATTCTTCAATATTTGTTTTGATTTCTGTCTCATAACATGTTAGACTAGTTTTATTTGTGCTAGGAGAACGATGAACCGTGTAATATAAATTTTTAATCTTTAATTTTACGTACTTGATATTGAAAACACGTTTTTGAATATTGAATGATTTATTTGATTTTCTTTTCTTCATAATTATTGTGCACGGTAGTTGTGTGAATGTGGTGACCTATTTTATGCATTTGAAAGGATGAAAATATATTCGACATATATAAATTGTCATAGGGTTCGATAGTGAATAGAAATATACCTGTGTGTTTTATGTATATCTTTAAGTGTTCATAAAAATCCATGCATTCTTGTATATTCACATCCATTAGAGAAATATAGTCAGATCATATATGAAAATTGGTTTAACATTACACGAGAGATAAATAAAATAGAAACATTGATTCGTCAAAATTCAATCGTTTCAAAATGTAGAACTAAGGTTAAAAATAATCATTGCATGTGAATTCGAGATTCTAGTGCGTTTGTCATTTATTAAATACATTAATTTGTATTTAGTATAATTTGCATTTAATTTTGTTAATTTACTCATAATTGTATAAGTATATTATTTTAGTTATAATTTTGTCACAAACAAACAAACAAACACATCACATTATTCTTATTTCGGTTAAGGTCGCGATAATTAAAATTGAACTAATCAATTTTCGTAGAACGATACTTGAACTCAAAATCCACTTTATTACTTGTTAACGAGTCGTACACTTACGATAATTTTAATTCGAAATATATTTTTGTGTACAGAGAACAACGAACCTCGAAGGACAAACTAACTTGTCTGCTGAATCCATCTACTCAATACGATCAACAGTCTAGAGGAAGTTTCTTTGAAAGGATCCCGAGGCAAATCTAGAAGTCAGACCTGCAGCCATGTTTTCAGCATCTAATTTAACTTTTTGCCTTCCTGCAGTCAAATCATTTTCCCGATCCCAAGGTTTCCACGGATGTTTTCCCTCCCAGTCCTCTTTCACTGATTCCTGCTTCGACTTTTTCTTTGAACTACTCTTGGCTGATTCTTTATGCTTTTCAACCAATGACTTTGATCGTTTTGCTTTATTATACTGGTCCACCAATTCAGCATCTGCATTTCCTGTTTTCTTCTCATGCTCCTTTGAAGCAATTGCAGTAGCCTCGTTGTAGGCTTCTAAGTAACTGCCACAAATATCTCGGTTTCAGAAATCAAGGTCTAAAACCATCCTGCACATTAGCAACATAAAATTTCACATACTTCATTTTTGCTCTCTCAGCCTTTTCTGAAGGAGTATCCGTCCAGGCACTGGTATCACCTCGTCCTTCTTTCGAGCTCTTGTTAAACCGTGTTGACTGCATGGTCATACCAGGCTGAGAAAGATAAAGTTATCAGATTGACTTAACAAGTCATGAACAACTAAGTAGTAAACTTTTGATACAGAAAATAAAAAATTTCAATGCTTTCCAGCATTTTTAATTAGATTTGCAAATTATGAACACATTTAATTTCATTTTTCTCATCATAACTCTTATAACCTGAAAAGGAACAAAACCAAAATAATAGCGGCATTGGGATGTTTATTAAACGGCTTCAAAAATTCAATCAGTGCCACTGAATCACGTGAGAAACAAAAACAGGGAGTTCATAACATTTCCGACATGAAACTACATCTCTTACTTTTGCTTATTCATATCCTGCAGGCTGCTTCATCTGAGCCTATTCTACAGAAGCAAGGACAAGAAATTTTGTTCGGCTGGGAGTAAAACTTCACAATTTACTCCTGGGTTTAGTAGAAAATTAACAATACACGCTCTCCACATTCTATTTCATTAATAAAAGATTATTTATTTTAAAAGTAACCATTACCTTAACTTTGACCAGAAAAGATTATTTGTTGTAAAACTCAATTATTTACTCATAATTAAATTTACTTAAATAAGTTGACTATTTGAGCTTGGCAAACACAAAAACGCTTTAATGAAAGTAACTCACATTATTATAACAGTAACTTATTCCTCTCCAACTTTTAGAAATAGAAAGAAGATATGTTGAACTTGTAAGCTTTTTAAGCTTAGACATGCAGCTCTTAATCCAAGATGGGGAACCAGAAAGGACAAAGGTAATGGCTCATGTGAACAGGTAACTTTTTCAATGCATAGTTTTTTTCAGAGGGAATAAATAGATAAGGGGCAGGAGAAAAAGAAATAATTTACCAACCCTTACTTTTCTTTCAGGTGGTAATGTTGTCATCCATTCTTCTCTTTTTGGCGCGACTTTAACATCCATCTCAGCCAAGAGTATGTCATCACCCTCCATGGATATACCTGCAAATAACAGTAATCTGGTTTTCACATTGAGATCACAATTTCCTTAAAATAAAGAAACATTTCTGTTGCTGAAATACACACAAAGTAGAGAATCCGAACTCCCTACTATGAATGGTCGGGAAGTTAAAGTAGTAAAGAAAGGATACACAAGTTGGACACCAAAGGGTAATCCCCCTTTTTATTTATTTGTATTACAAAGAGAATGAAGAAAAATGTTGGAAGGCTGAAATCTAACAACCTACTTCAAAAAAGAAAAGAAAATGAAGGGAATAAAATATTAAGAAATGGGGTGCACAGGTTAATGTGATATTCTCTCTCTTTCAAGTTACTTGCCTTGGTGACAAATTTAGTAATTTACCTATTTCCAACTTTAACCAATAAATTATTTATTTACTTAAAAGTTGAATTTTGTAGGCTTAGCCAAAAATGTTAATTTTGAGTTTAATAAAAAATGCCTCATGTTTTCAAGAAATCAAGCAAACATGACCCATCACACTATAATCCATCGGTTTTTGATAGCTTTCAATCTCACTAGTATCTATTGAGATTGTTCTTCTATGAGCTTAGAAGCTTGAATAGAGTAGATCAAACCACAACAACTGAATTATGCCAGGATCGAATTTGGTTTGAATTAAAATAATAATAATAAAAATTAAATTAAATGCTTGAACTCTTGTTTTTAAGCAAAATGGGCTGAATTAGATTCTAATAATGTTCTTTCTAACATGCATTTGTGCTTGAGAGAGAGAGAGAAGAGAGGGGGGCGGGAGTCAAACAAGACCAATCACATTAAAAGTTGGCAGCATATGCAAACCTTGTAAACGTCTCCATTGTGCAGCCTCTCGCATGGCTTTCAATTCTGTCTACAGGATTAAAATATTTTCGTGAGGGAAAATATAAAGAAATTCGTTTAAGCTCTAATTAGACCATAGCTATTCTAAAAGTGTACCTTAAATGCCTCTTGTTCGTCCTTGCGAGTTATTTTCTCGTCCAGCGCTTTTCTCTAACAGAAAACATATTTTGATATACCCAAAATCATTTACAAGCCATTCAAACTATGCATAAAGTTACATTTAGGACATTAATCATATTAGATTCCAGGAAATAGTTTCATATAATCTCAAGCCTATGGCAATCCCAGAGTCTTCAATGCACAAGAATAATAATGGATCATAATAATCTAAACCCACATAACCAGAAGCCACTCCTCATCTATACCACAAATGCATTATTCAATTATGATTGCATAGAAAGAGAGAAATTAAGCCCCCGTTGGACAACCATTATTTCAAAACTCTTTTTTCTACATACTCATTTTCAACCACACGTTCACATAATAAAATATTCTGCAAGTAAACCCAAAATTTTTCCTACTTTTTAACCATACATTTCCCGAAAAATTACTATTCAAATCTCTATTTTCTAGAAATAATGACCATCAAACATGGGATACACTATTCAAAACTCCATTTTACCAAAATAATGGTTGTCAAACGCGGGCTAAGTGACAGAGGCCTGTTGAACTCAATTAGAGTAGCTATTCCCAAATAGATTAACTATAATTGATTAGAATGCTAGCCCCAGTTGAATATACCTTGCCATGTACTCTAATACCAAGAGTCCATGGCAAGATTAAAATAGCAAAATTTGGTGATCCAAGGCATTTCTTTAGCTACATGAACTGAGCTTCAATAATAATTACAATACAGAGAACTCATTCATGTAAACTTATCACGGAATAACTACTTATTTTTTTATTGAGTTAATATTCTTAGAAACTGTGTGAAAACTTATTGAACGAAACAGAAGGGTAATGGAAAGCTTCTTATATTAACTAGAAGCTTCAATAATTTCAAACACTCACCTTGTCTGGATCTTGCAAATCTTTAAAAGCTTTGTTCAATTTAATGAATGCTTGATGAGCTTGTGGGTGAGAACATTTGTCAGGGTGCACCATAAGAGACAACTTCCAGTACCTACGAAGAAACTATTATCATCAATAAAACTCACTGCACATCTAAAATAGAAAAATTAATAAAAAAAAACATGGACTAAAATAATATATCATTTTCAGTCAATTAATATGGCAACATTAGGTATCAGGGCCGCAACATTAAACCAATTTAACTACATAAAAAAGGCAATCCGTTAATTCCATTGTGTGCTGCACATAAAAAACTATCGAAATCATGAACTCCAACCATAATCTCAAATCATAGGCTAACACTATTATTCAGCACTTATGACGGGGTCAGATAACTGTCACCAGAGTAGCATATGGAGAAATGCACATTGTATAAACCTTATGTTTTAGCAAAAGAAGTGGAGCAGCAATCCTCGTTACTACATTTTCCTAGAAAACTAAATTTTATATTTAAAGTAGACTACAACAATAGTGTTAAAAATTCATAACCCAGTGAATGTTTATAACTTAGTTCAACGGGATAATCAATAACAAATATCATTAAAAGACAAGATATTGAAGTCTACATCTTTTACGAAACAATGGCTAATAACAAGAAGTTTCTATGTTCACAAGTTTATATCTTTCTAAGAGAATACACATATCAAAACTTGAGGAAAAAAAAAAATCTCTCTCTTCAATTTTTTACATTTTCATTGGCAAGTGGCGCTTGCATCAATACTCATAAAAACTTAAAGACTGCATACCAAGTGGAATCAATATATAAAGATCACGTGGAAAACAGAAAAAACTTGAAAAAAAAGAAAAAGAAAAGAGAAACTCTCTTCAATTTTGTACATTTTTACTGGCAATTGGAAACTTGAGCTTGCTTTGACACTTTGAAAGGACTCATACCAAGTGGAATCAATATATAAAACCATGTGCAGATTGAGGGTACAACTCCACAAACGGCCATCTACATGAATACCTTTTCTTTATGTTTTCAGCTGACATATTTTTGTTGACACCCAGAATATCGTACAGACTATCATTCTCTGCGCCCATAATTCTTGTAATCTGAACAAAAGAAATTAGTTCAGTCCCATGCACCATGCAGACACAATATAGAGTTGTAATTAGCAACTAACGCAAATGCATGCTATGTAGAAGATGATTAAGGAATTTTCTTTATCATTTTATCTGCATATTAAGAAAAATGTATAAGGCTTTACGAGTTGAGGATATAAATGGGCACTATTATGCGTGAAAACAGAGGTTTCCTGACGGTAAGGAAAGGGGGAGAGAGATGAACCTCTTCAAAACGCTCTGCCTCATTTGCAGACTCAGCTTCGGTGACCACAGCAGGAGGTGGAGGTCCAATAAATAATTCAGAGTCTTCATCCAACTCGGCCTCTCTGGATATATTTATCAACAAAAATTAAGATAGAAACCACAATCGAGGCCTGAAATTTCTAATGATCAACTAGCACTCCCATAATTTCTACAAGTTTTACATAGACTTTTGAAATGCAAAAGAACCTAATGGGGAAAAAAATTCCTTTTTCAATTGCAAACAAATAAACTCTCCACAAATTATAAATATCTGTCAATACCTCAGTTCAGCTTCAGCTTCGGTTAATTTAGCTGCTACAGCGAGCAACTCTGCTGATGGCATTTCAGGTCCAATTGTCCTGCAAGAACCAACATGAGTGCTATGATGGCAAAGAAGTAGAACTATAATTGCACATGCTTTAAGAAAAAAAATGGAACAAACAATAGAAAACCCCATATTGAATTACTAGTGCTCACCTTCCATTCTTTAAAAAGTGTTATACATTTCTTTTATGTAAGCAAAGCCTTAATTTACTGATTTTACCACTTCATAAATTTGTGCAAAACATAAAAAGGTACATATATCTTCTTAACTCAACTATAGTACATACGTAAACTGCATTTTTTTCATAAAAATGAAGCAAGCTAAACAATTGTAGTTTCGCATGGTTGTTTGTGTGTAAAAGGGGGACAGGTCTATTACCTCCTTTTTGGACCAACAGAATCTTCCTTCTTATCATTCAAATCATTTTCAGTCATATTTCTGCATGCTGAATCTGCCATCATGGAGTCCTCTGTCTGTGATTCTGGATGATCAAGCAGCTGCTTTTGAGGTTGGCCATGAGAGCGGATAATTGGTCCAACAACCTCCAATGTGGGACCCACTTTTGATGGAAGCAGAAAAACTTGATTGCCACTTTCTTTAAGATTCAAGGACATGAACAGCTTTCTGAGATGCTTGACCAATGACTTTTTGGATAATCCGCTTATATCAACAGCTTGTCCATCATCAATCATTTGCAAAAGCTAAATAAAAATCATTTATTAGAATGAATATGTTGTTTTTCATCATTAAACCAAACTTTATTAGGCCAATGAACATGCATGTGGATTGTTGTGAAGTATTGACATTAGAATTACTACCATCTCATGTCAAAAATCATAAACAAGAAGGAACAACAGCATTTTCACGTTATTGCAATCGCTTAGGCATGAGTAGAAACCATACCAAATGCATTTCACTATCAGGATACGCCCATACAAAATGATGCCATTGCTCAATTAAATTGAGCAAACTGCTAACAAACCAAACAAACCACCATAGATACGATTGATAAGGGAAAAAAGGATGCCAAACAATCTAATAGATATCTGCTCAGTGCATCCTACTTGAGATGGCAAGTCCAAATATTAGAGCTACCGAGCATATTTGGCTAAGCTATAAAAAAGGTAAAAGTTACTTTGAAAGTAACTCTTACTATATTTTCAAAATAAGTAACTAATTTCCCATTTTCGATAAATTAAAATAATTACTTATTTACTTCATGGCAATCTTACTTATTTTGACCTTAGCCAAACATGCTTGTTTTATGCAGATAGTGCAAATATTAAATTAACACCAAGCCTATCTATTAATAACTCAATAAATTGGGACAAAATCCTCTAATTACCTTAAGTGCAGAGACAACCAATACAAAATATGACTGAAACCAATAATCAATAGTGTTGAGTAACTATATTTGTAAAGCACAATATATATAAGCAAAACAAATGAAGAATAGTTTTCTCAACTTCATAAGAATTGTCACTCGCCTTCACCTTATCTATCTACTTAGTTTCTTTCCATGTTTATGTTCTCATAATAAACATGATTTTCATTTTTACTTCACCTAACAGGCTATGCAGCCTCCACAATTTTACTTTTACCTATAGGCTATAACGTACTTATCAAGAGTCAAATTGTAAAAGAAAACAAAAATATCCATCTTTTTATTCATTAAGACTTCCACATAATTTTATTTTTCACGTATTTTTTGCACAACAAAATCTCAGTATTTGTTTTAAACAAAGAAAC
This sequence comes from Fraxinus cuspidata, assembly GCA_903798385.1. Lineage (NCBI taxonomy): Eukaryota > Viridiplantae > Streptophyta > Magnoliopsida > Lamiales > Oleaceae > Fraxinus > Fraxinus cuspidata. The sequence goes on from CAIGRP010001483.1 coordinate 28,517, forward strand.
TTATGTTTCAGACATCCAGTACTTAACAAACAGTAAAGCAAATTGATTCAATGAAGAAGTACTGTTAAAGTTTTCAAAAATAGAAAAATATACGAATCGCTATAATCAAACACTAAAAACTAGAAGTATTCATTTTTAAGCTAATCATAAAAAAGTACTAGTAAATACCTGTTCCAAGTCCCCAGAAACTCCCGGAAACTCCTTTAATATATATTTAGCCACAACCTCTGGAGCCTCCCATTGTCTCTTGGGTTCCGACTCCTCCGACCCGGACCCACTTCGGTCATCTGATTCAAACCTTCTTTTACTTTTCTCCTTTCTTATTTCTTTAGTATGCTTCTTCTTCTCCCCTTTATAATCTCTTCGGGATTTCTTGCTTTTACGACTCTCTTCCCGTTCTTTATCATGCCGTCGTTTATGGGTGCGTTTGTGCCGTTTTGAGGACTCAAATTCATCAGAGGACGGTGATGACGACGTGGCAGAGGAATAGTCAGTGGAGGTTGAGGATTCAGATGGAAGTTTTTTTTTCCCGGATTTTTTAGTTTTATTTGAGTGGTATCCCATTGAAATTTTTGAGTGGACCGAGCTGCAAAAAGGAATAATTCCCTTAAAATACAAGAAGAAGCCTGATAAGCCATTTGAGAAAATTTTCTGGGAAGAACCAAAGTAGAAAATAAAATACTTCATGGAAACAATCAAGTAAAACATACAAGAAAAAGTCCATAATTATTACATGCTATTCTGAGAAGATTGTTTATCATAAATATGAATCCACCGAACAATTATCAACCAAGTTTCCAACAATAACAATATTATCCTCAACTTCATATGAACCTTATGTAAAATATATAAGAATAAGTTAGTTTTTGAATGCAATTCTGTGGGGTGTAAACCATAATTATGAATTCACAGAACAATTTCTGGCTATTTTCTGAAAATAAAATTTATATCCTCAACTTCATAAGAACCTTCTTGTAAAAGTTAAAAAGTTATATGAGAAACGAAATTTGGGTTTAAATGAGAATCTGAGAAGTTTGTTTAACATAAATTTGCATTCACTTAAGAATTTCACCTAGTTTCGGACAAACAAGAATTTTAACCTCAATATCATAAGATATTTCAGGTAAAACATCTAGGGTAGTGTTTGTTTGGCAAACCGTATTAAGCTGGACAGAGAATAATTGTTATCTAATACTTCGTTTGGCTTCGATTACACCCAATAAATTAATCCGTAAATTAAGATTATCCGGACTTAACTGGATTACATGTTGAGGAGATATGGTTTACACCAGATTAAGAAAACTCAAGCTATTGCTCACACCGTAACTCAGTGCTCTGTCAAGGCCGAGCATAATATTCCAAGAATCAAAGATGCACAATTCAGGAAATAAGATCTCAGAGAACCCACTAAAATCACATAAACAGCAGTAACAGAAGTAATGTGAGCGGGGACCTAAGAGGAAAATTTTCTTTCCTTGCTTTTTTCTGCTTATTTAGTGGTCGTTTTTCACCATTTCTTCATAACTAATGGAAAAAAGTTTAGGGCATTCTTTTTTTTCATTATTATTCTTTACTGAATAATAATAAAAAAGGATATTTTTGTATGAAAACGTTAAGTTATCAGCAACCCACTTATTTTTTGACTCCTCGAACTGTACATTCACAATGAAAAAAAATCATTTCCAGTGCAGTGAACTACGAAAATATATATCGACTGGAGAAAACTAATCGCGTTCATTTCTTTGAGCTTCTTTTGAGTACTATCCACATAAAAAATGGCTCAAGCAAATAAAAGTTTCCCTTCAAACATACAAATTTATCATGCCATTCAAAGTTCTTAACAATATCAAAACTAAGCATATGTTTGGCAAGTGTTTATAACTAGATGTGTTTATTTATGAATGGTGAATAAGTGGGTAGTACTTGTGCATCCCATGAAATATGTGGATAAAAATTGATTTGACTTTTAGCCAATGTTTTACAAACACTTTCCAAACATACCTTAATTCTGGTTTATCAATGCCAACAAAGGTACCCAGAATTTCACTCAACAAAGTCATATTGTTGCCCCAATTTTCTTTATCTAATTATCTTTCTTTACTTACATACAAATTAAGATATCCGTCATGAAAAACAATTACTAAAGCAGAATTTTACAGCCCCATTCTTGGAAATAAGAACCTAAATGAAACCTCAATTGCAGGTTTTGAGTAACACAAGCCCAAAATATCATACCTGCCAACATAAAATGAATTGCCAGGAATTTGCAACGTGAGGGCTTGAAATAATATATTTTTTTTTAGTTTCTACAACAGGCATTAAACCAATTTGTAATTAACATCCAGAAGAAAGCTAATAAGTAGGAAAATATTCAGGTAGCATGCACCTGAAATTTTCTGTGGTTTTACATATGAGATGTAGATATTAAAATCTCTTGATTTGTTGTCCAAAGTGGGTGAAATAACAAGGGCATATAACGCAATGAAATACATGTAGCATCTCAACTTTGAAATTCTTACTTTCTAATTCTTAATCAACCATATGCAAAAAGTTGAGCATACAGTGTTCGGACATGGAAAAAGAAGATTTTGTGCAGTTTGTAAGCACTGTAGAACCTCACAAACAAAATTTATACACACATTCTGCTAGCTTGATTACAAAATTTTACCACCAAATGTGAAATCATCATCAAAGATTATGAATCATATCAAATCTCAATAATTTGCCAATGTTTCTTCCCACATTTCTTGATTGTTTGATTAGAAGATTTGAGTTCAGTTCCCAACACACACTCTATTTTGTCTTAAATTTATACAAAACATAGTCATATTAACCAGAGCCAGGTTCATTATAAATAAAATATATTGCCATATCTCCAAATTCTGTCAACCTAAACAAATTAGACGAAAAATTACAGAAATCAAACTACGGGAATATTTTAATCATTGTAATAAATAAAAAAAATACAAATAATCACCAAGAGAATGCATGAAAATGGAATGAAGTCTTTCGTACAGAAAAGCGATGAAACAGAGATACATTAAAAGTTCTAACATAGACCCTAAAGTATAAAGTTTCCAATAAATCAAAATTATAAAACTGAAAAAATGAACACAAACTATAATTACCTGGATCTGAAAATCCAATTGAGAGTCACGAGTCGAGGGTTTGTGGGATCTCAGTTTTGATTTAACCGAAGGGAAGAGATCAGAGCTGGGGTTTGATTCAGCCTGGCGCAAATTTTAATTTGGGGGAAAAAATACATAGGTTAACATGTCATAATTAAACGTACTTAATTACAATCGGGAAAAAAGCAGATTACATTTGGAGGAAAAAAAAGGAAAAGTGAGAAGCAGTGATTGTTTAGCGAGAACGTGATGAGAGGTCAAACAGGAGGAGGAGGAGGAGTGGGGGTGGGCGTAGAGAGAGTTCAACAGGCTGATTTTACATTCTAATCATCGTAAACTGTAATAAATGACTGATGAAGCATTATCTGGTAGGGAGTTAATTGTCTAATGTTCACTAAACTCAGGAGTTTTCGATTATTCACTAAAGTTTGAGATGTTGAATTTTGGCCATTAAATTTATTCAAATATTGAACATTACTCACCGGTGACTTGGTTAATTTTTAACGAAATTAGTGACTTAACTAACGGAATGCACACGTGACGTTTCGTCACATTGTTAATAAATTATTACGTTTTCTATTCCTCACTAAATTTTGAAAAACGTCTTCGCTTGCTTACTTAATTTAGAGATAGTCGAATTTTGACCACCAAATTTATAAAAATGAAATCGACCTATTTTTCGTTAAAATATGTATACCGCATGATCAAGAATCGCGTAAAAGTAATAAAGTGGACAAACCAATCCCGATTGTCGATCCCACGAGAAATGATTACTTAATTACACAATAGTTAAATTTAACTTTAACATATTTTTATAAAATTTTAAATTATTTTCATCATTTGAAAATTTCAAATTATTATGTGCTTCGTTGTAAAAATTAAATTAAAATAAAATTTAAACTTTGCAACGAAACACACAACAAATTTAATTTAAATGGATTTCGCAATGAAACACACAATAAATTTAAAATTAACAACGAAATACACAATAAATTTGAATTTTTCAATGTGAAAACAGATTAAAATTCTACAAAACATATTAAACTTAAATTTAATTATTGTGTGATTAAGTAATCATTTAACGTAGGATCGAGAACCTGGATTCACTTATCCACTTCATTACTTTTACGAGATTCGTGCGCTTGTGATGCACATTTTTTAACGAATAACATGTCGACGTCATTTTTGTAAGTTTAGTGGCTACAATTTGACCATATCAAAGTTCAGTGAGCAAAAAAAACATTTTTCAAAGTTTTGTGAGCAATCGAAAACGTAATAATTTATTAACAAAGTGACGAAACACCACGTGTGAATTCCACTAGTCACATCAATAATTCCATTAAAGATTTTAACGAATGTTATGATAGTGGAATGTCCAACATTTGGATAAGTTTAGAGAGCAAAACCCAATATCTTAAACTTCAATGAGTAATCGAGACACATATATAAGTTCAGTGACTGTTGGGACAATTAACAACTTTATGGTATGGTGATATTTTTAAATTACAGCTTTCCTTTTTAAAACGCATTTAGTGCTTGTTTCGAAAAAAATCATAGAAAAAAATGATGGTTAAATGGATAATAATTGTTGATTGTGTATGTGATTGACTTTGACATTTGAATCATAATGAAAATATAATTTAAACCAAATGGATTCCAATTTTTTTAACATAGATTCCAGAAAGTGCTCCAGCATGACGATTGATCAAGTTTTCGTGAAATGTAACACAATGTCTGCCCAAAATATCCATATTCAAAGATAACAGAGAGAGAGTTTGGTATGGTTGCAAGCAACAATTACAGGGGTTAATCAAGATTTTTACATATTGTGGTAATAAATTCTTAAAGATCTAACTTACAAAAATAGAGAAAAACTGGAATTTGAAAAATCTTTTAACTGTATAATCACCTTTCAGATTACAACATCCTCGACAGTCACATTTGTGTAGTTAAAGAGAATTGAAAGATTGGAACATGTCCCTCGAACAGAGAACCAATCTTTCCATAGCTAATCATTTACACAAAGTTAAAGCCCAGCAGCGCGTGCATTGTGCCACACAATCTCCCTTGCAATCAACATTGTAGCCCAAAGCCTTGGGATTCCCGAGGAGGAGGTTTCTCAGAGATTTCTCTTTGATCCCTCGTTGCTTCTCTAAAACCTGCACATTTGTTTTCAATTTCTCTTCGAGGCTACATCCGAGTACCTCGGGAAATTTCTTCAGAAGTTTTCCAAGATCATCGTCTGTAAGGCCTAAACCTTTCAGATAATTCAATATTTCATTTACCACCTCAATCTTCGGCGCGTCCTTTTTTCGTTCTTCGCCCCAGTAAGGAGAATGAATCTGGTCAAATGCTTTGCATAGTGTTTTCTCTGCTGCCTCATTGGTAAATCCGAATGCAGCCAGAGCTTGAGTACACGATTCCCACGTTTTCTTATCTTCGTCACTCAACAGTGCATCCTGAATTTCAGCAGTTGAATGTAACTCCCATCTCCTCAATGAAAATGTGGTTTTTCGAGGTCCCCAGGAAAAATCTATAGGAACATAGTTTGGAAGATTTATACTTACGGGTAGATAATTTGTGGCTGCCGAGCCAGAATCAGGTTGCAAGGGAATCAGGAAATCCAGTCAGAAAGTGAAACTGAAATGTAGAGGATGTTCATCATATTGTTTATTATTCCACCTTATACAGACAGTGTGTGAAATTTGTTATGGATTAAGCCTCATTCCCTACTCTGGAGAACAATAATGAACAAAAAAATGAAAATCAGAAAACAAGTAAAGCTCATACACAGAAATTTATAGTGGTTCAATTATAACCTCCAGATTCGGTGAATAAATGAATAATAACTTTGAGTTAATTAAAATCTATGATTGATTTGATCATTCAAAACAAGGCTTGGTAGTTCTTTAAGTTTCACAGTTTCTCAACTCATAATATATGCTACTCTTTTGAAATCAATTTGTGACGTTTGATTTTCAATTATGGTCACAAACGCAGAATTACGGGTCACGATTACTTAACGAATTGGAGCGAAATTTTAGGATATCATATTGGAGAGTGAAAATTGAAATCAAAGTAGATATCACTTTAAATGCCTTTCATTTCACGCATTTCAGTTACTCTAGAAAAAAAAAATAAAGGGCTGAAACGAAACCTCGCCTCTTCTAATTTAGCTTATGTTTGGTAGGAATTAAAATCAAGATTTTAATTTAAGTAAAAATCAACAATTAAATTTAACTACATATTTTATTGAATCCATAACTTTTGAAATACGCATTTCCTCAACTTTTATCATAATCAACTAAAAATTTGATTTTAACCCTAATAAACAAGAGTTTAATCATATATGAAAAAAGAGTCGTATCGTTTTCAGTTTGTCCAGCACTATAAGTATTCTTTTGTTTATTAATTTCTTTGCCCAGTTTTGTGAAAAGGAAATATTTAATTTCTAATGTCGCCATTAATTACGTGAAAAGATTGATCAACTCCCCAACAAGTGTACAACAACTTGAGATAATTCATTCATTAATTAATAGCAAGGCTTATTATATCCAGAACCCTCATTGGCCGTCACTCCAAACTTACTTGTAACGACACGCCTTCGAAATTTCAACAAGCTATTAGCCACCTCGATGGTCTTTTAGAGACGAGATAAGGTATACTATATTGGTAGCAAATGTTTCCTTGCTATGAGATTTGTGATACTCCGAACTTTTTGAATGGACGACAAATTTAAGATAAATTTAGTGCTAGAATATTGGTCAGCTATGAATAACAGACTGGGGGATGAAACAAGCAATTCAACCCACACCATAATTTATGCAATGAAATTACATATTCTTGTCTCTGAATGGCATGCTTTCACTTGGAACAATCATATATTTTCACATACACTCGTAAAAGTGGCATACATACATTTTTATACAACAAAACCAAAACAAAACAGGGAATGTAAATTCAAATCAAACTTTTTTTAATGAAAGCACAACATGGGTAGGTTTTTAGTAATAGTAAAAACTTTAAGCCAAAAATACAATTTTTTTAATGAGCAGCATGTAATGTCACATCGAAAATAATTTGAAAACAAGTATGGGAGTTGAAGAAAAAGAAAATTTCAATTTAAATTTTGCTTGCCATTCCTATACTATTGTCTCATATATATTTTGACTCATAATCGCTCTTAGAGTTGTCGGGATATCCCATCCTCCTAGAACACGACCCGGTTGCACCCGAATTTAAGAAGTAATATGTTAATTACCATGCGCGTTTCTTGGTGGAATGATGACGAGATTTATTCATCAAAAAAAATCCTTCAAGACCTTCAAGAACACAACAATGCTTGGCTTTTTCTTGACTTTCGACAACTTTAAGGTTCGAACACGGCTTATTTTTCCCTCTTTTTCAGGTGACAAATCAGAAGTTCTCGATGGAAATTTTTCGTTCAAATCCTCCCACAACATGTCCATTTTTTCCTCTTCATCATTAGTGCTATCGTCAGATGAAAAGTTGGTTCTTCGATTGTGGCTCGTCTTTTTCGAGGCAGAGAAACCGCTTTTTCCTTCATGAATATTTCCACTGTTTTCACCATTTTTATTGGGTTTTTCACTGCATGAGGCTTCTGAACTTGTGTATGGCCACAAAGGCAATGAGTCGACGAATTTTGGTGGTGAATCGATGGACGGAAAGCTGAAATCTTCTTCTCCAGAAGCCATGGCTTTTTGGGTGTGGCCTTTGTATATAAGAGTTGGGAAGTATAGGGCGGTTGGTGGTGTGGAAGGTTTTGGTTGTTGATTGTCGGAAAATATAGTTCAACAGCTACAATTAACTTGTTACTTGTATATGTATGTTGGTTATGATGATAAAAAATGTAAAAGCTATTTAAATTAATCTTTCATTTAAAAAGAAGAAAAAAATAATCTTTTTTTCAGTAAAATGTTTAATATATATATATAGCGGCGGACCCAGCACACGAGAAGGGACGCGGCCGCACGTGCTGGACTTCGTAGAGAACAACACACATGGTCTCTACTTTTCAATTTACCAAGCCCAAATCAATTATATATATGGTCCAGGGGTCCGTTAATTTCACTACAATTCAATTTTCCTTTTCCACAAATTTACACGGTTCCACCACTTCCACCGACACCTGCCCCCGGTGACGCCTCCACCAGTGTCGAACAACTCGAGTATCGGAAGTCGGAAGGTTGAAAACAAGCTGTTGGTGTTGCGGCCGCCGCGATGCCGTCGTGACTGTGACTTTGAGCCTATGAATTTTCTGATTCATTTTTTTTTTTATGAGTTATGATTATTCTTACTTAAGAATCATGATTTATGTTTTATGAGTTAATTGACAATTTAGCATTAAAATGCGAATATGATTTGTGAATTTAAAAATTGTGATTTGTGAATTTGTGGTTTGTGATAAATAGTTTATGTTGCACGATCATTGAATTAATGAATTTTAATTTATCATTTATGAGTTTTGATTTGTTGAATTATGAATATCCTTAACCATTAAATTATGAATTATCCTTAATCATTGAATTACACAAGAAGCCAAATTGCCAATATGCTATGAGTTTTTAATCAATTTTAACATCATAGCATTTTTAATTTAGATGTTGGACTCAATTCAACAATGTGTACTTTGTTTTTTTAATCAATTGTAATTGAAAAATAAATTAGGGTATTTTGCAATTGAAAAATAACTCGTGTGATAATTTGTTATATTATTTTTCTTTTAGTCACCCCTCTCTCCCTCTATCCCGTATTTTGTAAACGATCTTGTTATTGCGGTCGTTGACGGTTGACAGTTGATGGTGGACGACCGTCGACCGCCTTAGCTGAGCTCATTTCCTAGATTCGCCACGGTGTGTATTATATATATATAGCTTTCATGTAAGTTAATATCTTGAAAGCAAGTGTTACCTATTTGGCAAAAACAAGTTAATTATTTATTTCTTACTTTAACCAATAAAAAGCATTTATTTTTAAGCTTACATATTTTCTTGTAAGAAATCTTTTTAGTTTCATCGATATATGAATTCAATGCATATTCTCTAGATGATACACGGTACAATAAACAAAATTTTAAAAATTTCTTTCTTTATTATTACTATCCATTATATCTTATCAAAGAAACCCAAAGCATATCTTTAGTGGTATTGACTCGAACTGTAGTACTAAACAAAACAATAAATAAATATTTGTGCGTCTTTAATTCATTTTAATAAATATCAGCATTTCAATTTATGTATCAAACAAGACCTAACACATTTTACTTGAATAAAGTTGAAATTTTGGAAAAAGAATCCCCACTCACGCATAATTTGGCATTCTAGTAAATTAGCTCAAATTGATTAATAGGATGGATTATTTGAACACGTATGTAAATTATCCTCTTAAATTATTATTGTCTCAAAAGTTTTTCAATCCCATTACTACTTAATTATCAATAATTCTTTTGTCAAATTTGTGAAGAAGAATAAATTTGATTCCCAAAGGATGGACACTCGAAATGACATTTATAAGCACCCATTTAATTGCTTATTTGAATTCGTTTATTTTTGCTGAAATAATATATATTGCAACAGCAAACAAGAGTATCTAGAACTCATAATCGACAATTTAATTTCCATTATTAGAATATTTCTTCAAATATTTTTCAAGAAAGTATAATTTGATGAGTAACCATGTGGCATAGCTTAACTTGTCTTAATAAACTATCTCCTGCCTAGTGGTGCATAAATCATACTTTTATAAAAGATTCTAGAATTGTTCAATATATTTTATGTCGAAAATTTTGTACATGTCCCCTTGACAAGAAAAATTGACTTACTTTATACTTTACAATGTTTAATGTATCAATTACTAACGATTTAAGGATAATAAAACTTTATTTGTTGACAAAACCTCACGATACAATATTTTCCTCATTCTCAACACTGCTCCCTACACAAAACTAGAACATTCAATTACGTTGAATACTCGCGTGTGCCATTCTTTTCTAATTTCTCTCTCTAAACTTTCACAATTTTGAATGCATATAATTCTCTACATGGGTGCACGTTACCTTAGCGCTAAGAACTTATCTTGCGGCCTTAGAGAGTATTTATAGAAAAGACCCCTCTCCTTTTCCTAATTGAATATATATTGAATCTTTTTCTTTTCAACTTGTGAAGATGTTAACATACAAGGAAATTACTCTTACTATAATATGGCCACTTTTCTTACTTTCCGAACAAGAGTTCTACTTTTATTTCCATAAAGTAACTCTTGAATTTCAATTATTTGGGTCAATCCCAACAATTTTCACCTTAACAAAAAGAAAAAAAAAATCTCAATCACGATACGATGTACCATGACACTTATCTTCGCAACTCTTTCCATAAAAAATCACCTTAAGGTAATGTAATTGAGAAAATGGAAAATATCTCCATGCATTGTTGTAGTTCATAGTGTTATATACTTGTACTAATTATAGTTAAACGTGTGTTGCATATTATTCTGAAATGCTTCATATGTGCTATAAAAATAATATTATAAGATGTGATAATATAAAAAATAATTAATACAAATTGTTTATATAGAATAAACTTTTGATATTTCAAGTGAAATAAAAAGCAATTTAAATACCTGAGAGAGTTAATTAGAATAGTCATTCCATTTACATTTTTAATCTAAACTAAATATCTAACAAATATCATCATTTCTTCATATTCGTTTAATTTGCATTGAATATATTAATTGAAATTATTTATTATAGATACGTTTTATGTCCCCCAATTTACCTTTTGTGTATCTTAACATTAATAAAATAAATCAATTAGAAGAAAACTCTAAAAATACTCATCTTTTATTCCAGAATTTTTTTAATGAATTTAGTTTACTATCCAGTCAAGTGGAATGAATCGTCAAATGTACATTGATCATAACTAATAAGTTTCAAATGACTAAATAAATTAATACATATTGAAAAACGAAAAAGGTAATAGATCTTTCAAATATGATTAAATATATATATTGAAAAACGAAAAATAAGGTAATGAATGTGTGAAATATATATTCATCATAACTTAATATTTGGCAAAATAATTAATGATAATATTATTCAAATGGTTCAAATGATTAATAAATTAAATTTATATTGAAAAAACGAAAAATAAGGTATTATTGAAATAATTAAATACTTACGAAAAAATGAAAAATAAGATAATATTGAAATAATTAAATTATAGTAAGAATAAAATCGTCCAAAAAATTATTCTCATTTAATGTGATATTTAGTGGGTGTTAGGTGGGAATTAAAATTAGATTTTTAGTAGATTGTGATAGAAGTTTTTGAAATGTGTGGTTGAAAAGGTGTTGGACCATGAAATATATGGTTAATATTGATTGTTTGACTTTGACTTAGATTAAAATCTGATTTTAATCCGAAACAAACAGAGCCTTAATATATTATAGATTGTGAGAAAGTTGTCAACTTGGTATATTTTGTTTTGGTAGTATTTTAATTTAAACTCAACCATGAATTAGAACATTCACTATTAAGTTCGACAATGTGTCAACGTCACAGGAGAAATCGGTTGGTGTTTTTATATTGTGTTTCATCTATTACAATTCTCTCCAACATGTGTGTGCGCGCGTGGAATTTAGTTGATTTGAATATGCATTGCATTTGTTTAGATTGTGTAAATTTAATACTGTGGAAATTTTCTTCTAATCCCCTGTTTGAGCAACATTATTTTTTCATTTTTATTCTTCAATTTATTTTCAATCACACATTCTTCAATAAAATAATATTTTACATCACATATATAATTTTTCCTTCTTTTTTAACCACATATTCCACATCACATCAAACAAAAAATATGCATTATTGGGAAAAAAAATGTACACCAAACAGGGGCTAGATAAGAAAATTAATTTGTTGGAGGGCTAACAATATAAATTACAAAGACCAGCTGATTTAAACAACACATTTCCATGAACTCTTGAACAATATCCCAACATGAAGGGAGCAGTGTACCATGAACTTTCCGACTCTTTTGCTGCCGGCACTGGCGGTAATATTTCGACTTGGTCACCGGAAGGGCAACTTCTTCGTATTATAAACCCACAAAGTTTCGGATTGCCCTCAAACGATGTGGCCGGAAATGTATCAAACTGACCACCACTTGGAATTTCTCCTTGTAAATCATTGTTTTCAACACTGAAAGAAGACAAGAAGTTGAGACTTGTTAATGATTCCGGGATCTTGCCAGAGAGATTGTTCTCGGACATGTCGAGTTTCTCTAAACTCACAAGGTGTGACAGTTCACTTGGAATGCTTTCACTGAAGTTGTTATGGTTGAGATCCAGCTCCTGAAGATGCCTCAGTTGGCATAATTCCACTGGTATATTCCAACTCAGATTACTATTCCCAACTTTAATTGCCCGTCGCACGTTAATTTGCCTAAGAACCCGTAGATTGTGAGATAAGCAAGGCAATGGTAAATAACTCAAATCTGGATCTGTGTCTGTATCGTCTGCAATCAAAGCTTTAAGGCTGCCAATTTCTCGAGGGAGCTCTCCCCATAGACGGTTTTGAGTGAGGTTGAGGTCGAAGAGACTTGGCATACTCCCCAACCATATTGGAATAATGCCTGTAATTTGATTATATGACAGATTTAGCACTTTAATTTTCTTTAATTTTCCAATCCATGAAGGAATTCTTCTTTGAGTTGGCATCCTCCCAGACTGAGAATTTCTAGATTTTGGAACACATTAAAATGTTGCAAACTGTAATGATCTGGCACAGGTTCATCATGGAAGCACCTTCTAAGGCATTTCTGATGTCCTTATATTTATCACTAAGTGAGTTCAATAAAGCTACAATTGTTTGGAAATTATTTAATTTGCTATGTGGCCGACATATGCAATTAATTGTGTATAAGGGTTATCTTAAAGTTAAGTCCAAAATTAAAGTGATGTAATAAAGAATGAGAAACTATACGTCCAAAAAGTTTGAAAATTGATTAATACACTGAAAACTAATTCTTACGGCCCATAAGTTCTTCATCCTGTAATTCATCCGGTGAAAACCTCCAAAATCCTCAAAACTCCATAATGCCCCAACCTCATCACCGGCCACCCACACTGCCATCTGCAACCACTCCACCACCTGTCTTGCCAACCATCTCTAAAACAACCCATCATCGGATCAATGGCTGCTCATCTTTCCGGATGTGACTCTTTCTCAATTTCTAGCTTTTCCGTGATATCTAAGTGTTTCAATTCTAGGTTCTGATTATTACTGCAAACATTGGCTATTCTGTTTCAATCTTGGCTGTAGATTATCCAGTTAAGAAAGTGGCTGTGTGTCAGATGATGGAGTCTCGATGCTTCAGTTTGATGCATTGGCTGAAACAGCTGAGTTTGCGAGGATGTGAGTGCCATTTTGCCAAAATAAAGCATTGAACCTCGGGCTGCAGAGTTCTACTTCTTTCAGAAAATTGACTACTTAAAAGATAAGGTTCAGCATACTTTCGTGAAGGATCGTAGGGCCATGAAAGTAAATTAGATGAATTCCTTTCTTCTAATATTTTTGTTGAATTTCGTGGAATTAAATTCATTCTTACACAATGTTTATGCATTACAGAGAGTATACGAAGAGTTCAAAGTAAGAATTAATGCTTTGGTGGCTGAAGCACAAAAGACACTAGAACAAGTTTCAATTCTAGCAGAGTTTTCTTAGTTTTTGGTGGGCATCGGAGAAAGGAGACAGAAATGGTTTAGGAGCCTCGGATATTGGGGTGGTGGCGGAGAAGGGAGAGTGGTAGAAGTTGTATAAAATAATATAATATAAGTTTTTGACCAGTGTTTTGTTACCTTTTTGAGTAGTTGTCGCATTTTTTAATTTTTGTTAATTTTTTTTAGTGTTTGTCATTTATTTGAATAGTATTTGTCACTTTTTTTTAATATATTCGCATTTGAGTTCATTTTTCTTCTATTTTATGTGTATAGTTTTTGGTGGTTAGACTTTGGTCTGCTAGTAGTAGTAGTGGTGGCGATGGAGAAAGCGGTTGTGTCATTTGTTGAGTTGGTAGATACGATAGTGATGAATTGATTTAAAGATACTTAATATTTTGATTTGTTTTATCGCTAAATTGACTTAAAAATGCTTGGGGTGAACGGAGAAAGAGAAAAGATGTGGTGGTGTCACTTTTTTTAGACATTTTATTGAACCGATTTCAATGTTTTAATTAGGGCTGGGCCCATAAACTCGAAAATCGTGGATCCGACCTGAACCGACCCGATCGGGATCGGGTCGGTTGAGGTTCATTTTGATTTTAAAATGGGTTGGGTCGGGTCGGTTCACGATTTAAATATTTTCAAACTGACCCAACCCATTTTCTATAATCCTATTTCTAAAATCCAAACCGCTCAACTACAAACCCTATTCCAACTCGCGACCTTCAGGCATTCACCGATTCCTCATCCGGCATCTGCGACTTCAACTTGCGACCAGACGCCGGTCACTGAGTCCGCCGCTCGCCCTGCCCACAGTGCCACCTGCATCGACCAATTCTTCGACGCCTCTTGAGTCCCTGTTCGCGCGGCGGTCTGTTGTTCCATTTCCAAACTTCCAAAGGTAAAACCAATCTAAATTTCTGCACTTGCCATAATATTATCAATCAAATCCTCGAC
>CAIGRP010001492.1:0-19583 GCA_903798385.1 Fraxinus cuspidata
ATTGAAATATTGTTTAAATTTCGCTCTAAGTAAATTTGCAACAAGGGTATAGTAATAGTAACTTAGATTATAGAGTAGTGCTACACTACCAGGGTCCCATAGCAGCTCCTTGTAATTCCAACTGAATAGATAATACGGAATCTTGTTTCGATTATGGCTATGCATAAGGATTGGACTCTGTGGACTTTCGGCAATTAACATCCAGACACGTGGCTGAATAATCAACCATAGGCGGTGCTGGTTTTTAGGTATTTCTTAAACACAGATGAACACACACACTCAAACCTCATAGTGAGTATTTTCATCTAATTTTGTCTTAGATATAGTGTAATCCTAGTTGAATTATTATATCAACCCATTTTTAGTGATCTGTAGAGGTTCCTAGGAAATATTCAATACTAGGAAGCTAGAAGTCGGTCGACATGATATTCACCCATTTTAATTTTGACTTGCTTCACAAATTCAACTTCAACATGATCTTATAATTTTAGCCTTTTAGTATATTTCCGGTAAGTCGCATTCATACTTCGCTCAAGGAAGAAAAATCAAACTTAATATTTTATCTTAGAACTTACAATGCACAGAAACTCACAAAAATACAGGGTGTGATGTTTTTTTTTTTTTTTTTTTTTTTTTTTTGGTGGGTCCCACACATGTGAAAATTGGTAATCTTTTGTGAACCATTCTTTTGTACATATGGTTTAATTCATGAAGGCTAAGTCTTTTCATTGAAATTGTCAAAACTCTTCGTCAAGTACAATATAGTCATATAAAATACAAATTAAAATGAGATATAGAAGAAAAATTAGGTAACTTACTCTGATTATATGAACAATGTGTAAATTTACTTTACATTTCCCGCCCCCTACAATTTTTCAAGTCATCATGAACAAGGTTGTCGTCAAGCCGCTAGCTATAAATCAACTTCATTTGTGTTTACTTTGTGTAATTCTTGTATAAGTTGGAAATCTCAACTTCAACATGTAGTTAAAATGTCCACTTCTAAGTGTGAATACATTGCTATCACTAAAATAATTAAAACGTCTTTGTGACTTAAAGGTTTGTTTGAAGTATGAGTATTTTAAACGATGATATCGTTGTGTATTTAGTTAATCAATTGGCGATACATTTATATAAGAATGATGTATTTCATGAGTGTATTAAACGCATGAACATTATATTGAATTTCATTAGGGATAACCTGATACAAGGTGTAACTTAAGGAAGTTCTTTCACAACATAATCCCTCATACATAAGCATTAACGTCTTGCCTTTGATAAAATTCAAAAGTTTTCATTCTTTTGAACATCGATTGATGTCGAACTTCCAATTTGTATTAGTTCTTTTGTTTGGTTAACTATTGAGTTATTTATTCTTGCTTGTAGGTAAGGATAAGATGCCAATAAAGAATAACAAGAAAACATGGGTTTTAGATATAGCACAAAAAGTTTTGATATCAAGGTGGATATTCTTGGGTTTGTGTTGCCAAACAACCTTGGATCGATGATGTGACGATGATCAGTCTTCATTAGTTGAAGAAATAACTTACCCAAACATTGCATGCCACAATGTTCACCTGGTCCGATGAACAAGCCTTTTGTTTGGGCTCCATTAAAATTATAATTCATTTTTCTCTCTTTTCTCATCAACTACACGTTGTTTAATAAATAATATTACACATAAATTCAAAACTGTTTGTCTTTTTTTATCACACATTTTTCAAAAATTATTATTCCAAGATACATTTTTTCTCAAAATCTAATAAAAATGAGGCTGAAACAAGGGCCAAAGGTGTCATTTGAGGTTTATTACTATTAATAACAACTTAACAAGGAATCATAGCCTTTGGATCGTGAGGAGATCGGATTGCTGTGAGTTACCATATAGATAAAGATGAAACCTTAGTCTATTTTCACCAATTACTCTCATTTTTTCTATCACTCACAATTGCTCATTTGATTTTTTCTCTCCTTTGAGAATTCACTTCTTCGTTCTTGGTGAATGAGTACTTTTTCTTCTTCATGGTTTCAAGGAATGATCCTCTTAGTGTTAGATTTTAGATTGGACTACAGAGTTGAAGGAAATTTTACCTATAGAATATGAATAAAATTGAGCATTAATCTATGTAGATCCATCTTTGATGTTGAATTGAACTTTTGTATGAATTGTGTTTGATTTGGAGTAGAAATTTGTAGTTGAATATTCTAGACTAAGGTAATTTCCTACATTAATTTTGACTCGCTAAACAAATTCAACTTCAACACGATCTTACAATTTTAGCCTTTTTAGACATTTCCGTATGTCGTTCATGCTTCACTCAAGGAAGAAAAGTCAAACATAATAATTTAGCTTAGAACTTACAATGAATCTTCGTCTAATGGTCCACCCCAAAACCTTAGGAGAGAAGGAAATATGAAGTTCCTATTCGCATACGAAAGCATGCAGGCTAGTCTTTTCATTGAAATTGTCAAAATGTTGAATTCATATAAAATACAAATTAAAAGGAAGTATTAAAATGATATATAGAAGAAAAATTATGTAAACTACTCCAATTATTGGACCAACTTGTAAATATTTTAAGTCAACATGAACCGAGGACGTCGTCAAGCCGCTAGCACTATATAAATCACTTCCTCACTAGAGGCTTATAGCTTCTTAAGGTTAAATGTTTAGATCTTAAAATTAATTGATTGAGGAAAAACGTAATTATTTTTATATCTTTCTCCCTTTTTGTTTAATCACTTCTCTTTTGCCAATGAAGACAAAGAGCCGTCGGAATGTTTGGCTGTGTTGTTCAGTATTAGAGATGAAGGGGAAAAAGGAGAAGAAAAAGCAAGCATTTAATAGCTGTGATCAAACTGCTGAGAAGCCTGAAAATATTCGGTCTAAGATATTTGGGCAGCAAAGTAATAGCAGTATCACTACATGCATTTGCTGCTCTGTGATTGAAGAATCACTGCCACCTCCGGCAGATAACACTGAGTCTTCTTATGGTTTGATCTTGGCTTGCTTAATTTGCAATTTAACACTCTTAATATTATTTATATTTTTGGGCTTTTGTTTTCATTTTATTTCTTGATTTTATAAGAATATTTGAAAGAAAAGTATTGCTCTCGACAGTCTTATTTAAGCATATCATATTTCCTACTCATAGTGGGCAAAATAAAAATTGACATGGCAAGAGAACCTCGGTGAGAAGTTTTTATCCTAACCATTGAGGATTATTTAAGACCTAGAGGCTAGCAAAATTACTAGAACCTCGTCTATTTCATTCTTCTCTTCAAAGAGAAATTGGCCGGTTCACTTCGAAAGAAATTAAGTTTTGACCCTCGCTTTTTTGTTCACTAAAATCAAATATAAACAAATGTAAGCCTAAAGAAGAGGGATACACAAGGTGAATCAGTATATACAAATAGTTGGAGGTGCAAGACTAAAATGAGTCGGGTCGAACCCCCAAAATGTGGATTGTTCAACATTGCCTTGTTTACATGTCTTGTTGGAAGACAAATTTTGCAAATATTTTTTACTTTCCTGTGCTTTTCATTTTATTTAACTAGGTTATATCTAAATTTTTTATTTTTTATTTTTTATTGACGAGTTTATTTGCTTCCTTTGCAGACATGGAGAAGGAGTTGAGCAAAGGACCAATTACTGTTACCGGAATACCAACTTGCAAATGAGGCATGTCAGTGTCATGGATGACTATGTATTAAATATATTTATAAATAAAATGTATGTTCAACTAACCATCCATGGATTTTAGATAGCTTATTGTATCTTGTCGAATATTTAATGAGTTAAATCCATTAAATCTCTGTTTGGTTTGGATAAAATTAGATTTTTAGTAAATTTTTTTAAATGCGTGGTTAAAAAGGTTTGTCCCAAAATATATTATTAAAATTAACTGTTGATTTTGAATGAAATTTTAATTCACTTTTTAAGTGGAATCTAGCATAGGCTATATTTGTGTAAGATTAATATTGATTGTTTGACTTTGACTTAGATTAAAATCAAGTTTTAATCCTGCCCAAACATGCCCTAAATTTTTTCCCGTTTTATCATGTGGCACGTGCCTAATGCAAACTAGGGCACGTGCCTGAAAGGTTGAGGCAGCATTAGGCGAAGCTGCTTTGGTCTCGACGCACGCCTTAGTGCCTTTTTTTGGTGGCAAACTTTGCCCTGAACTTTCTCCAAGATCTTTTATCCTGTTATTCTTCAAGTCTTTTCAATTCTATTGCTTTTTTTCTTGTTCAATTGAGTTCTTGCATTTTCGAATCTTCATTCGTCATTCCAAGCCTAATTTTGATTATTTGCATTTTAATCCTCAAATCCTATTTTTGCTTCAATTAAGCCCTTTTCTTGCTCATTTTCTTCAATTCCATCATATTCATCGATATAAACCTAAAACACATAATAAACAGCGAATTAAGCCATCTCCCAAACCAAATATCAACAAATATCCATGTTTTAACGTACTAAATAAGTGTATACACTTATCAAACCCTCCAAATTTGTACATTTGTTTGTCCTCAAACAAAATTGAGGCCTAACTCAACAATTGATGAGATAACCTGCCGTGTCTCAGGATTGGAATTTTTTGTGTTGATACAACAACTAGCTTCAATTTCACGTAGTTCAAATCAATCTCTACATATTCCATGCAAAACTCATCGTGTGTGTTTACTCATGCCAACATATCAAACTTATGATTGATTCAAATCCCAACCCTCAATAATCTAATATTTCCTTGCTTCACTCGAGGGGTACACACCCCTACAAACTTATATTTTTCACTCTTTTTCCCTGAGGTGTCCTCTTAAGTTGATATTTAGCTAATTTCTAATCTTTCCACTCTCTCATTCGGATAGGTTTTACTGGTACAAGTTAACACTTCAACAGATAATCATTCTCCTATAATTTGATTACTTCGGCCTTCAAGAATTAACTAAGCTAATAATCCCCTGTCAAAGTCTTATTCTCTGAAATAGGTGTTTGTGACTTAATCTTAACATTCGATGCGTTTTCTATTTCTCTAAAATATTTTGCTTTTTTTTTTTTTTAAATCTCCATTTCATGTGATGACTTCTCTCTATTAAGCGACTAAGTAACCCCTCTAATGAGCTTTTAACCAATGACTTTCAAGTCAGATGATCATAAGGCACCAGGTTTTAAAGACTATTGCAGGCTTAATTACTCGAGTAAAAAAGGCTTCGAAGAGATTTTTTTTTTTTTGGATTAAGTAATTTCATGTTTTTATTTGCCAAGATTAGTACAATACCCCTTAATAAACACACATTCTCAAAAATCGACCTCTAAATTAAAATTTTTCCCTAATTTCATCAGTTTGGTTTTAGATAATCCACGCAAAAATTTACACCTAGAATCCTTATTCATCTCAATATTTCAACCATTTCTACAATATCCTATAGGTGGTGTAGGGAAGTATATATAATCATAATTTTTTTCTTTCGGGATTTAATCAACTATGTTCAACTTTTCTCACAATATGAACCAATCCATTAACTCGAAATGCAAAACATGAGATTAGTACACAACAAAGATCAAATTTTACATCAACAAGTATCATTCAACTCAACATGTAATATCTCAACAATTTTTAGTCTAACACATAATTCCAATATATACATCATTGCCAGCAAAATCATCCAACATAAGCAAACACACTAAAGGAATAAAATGACTAAAAGAAATTTTTAGTTAACACACAAAAATCGCACAAATACAGTAAACTATATCAACAATCGATGATCACATAACACAATCAGCCACCCCTAAACTGAACATGTGTATTGCCATCAATGTACATAAGTAAGAAAGTGAAATGCAAAAAGAAAGATAAAGAGCGAACTAGATACTCCCCTGGTTAATCTGATGGTGACGGTGGTGGAAATGGTATGTAAGCCTCAAAACCCGCTGGATCTGGAGATGATGAAAGAGGATGTCGAGATAAGTGTACGAGAATCTCTTGTAACAGAACAGACTATTTGCCCATCTCAGCCTAGATGCCGCTCATCATAGCAGAGCTCTCATCAATCCGTCCCTACACGCCCCTCATCATGTCAAAGGATTGATCAACCCAGATATTAAGCTCATCAATCCTTCAGACATATCAATCCATTCTTACGAATACCAAGTCGACCCCCCTCCTGCTTGCATTGGAAGCATCCTCCCGCACCAACATCATATGGTCATGTATAGTAGTGGTACGGGTCTCTATGTGACCAACTCTCAAATCCAAGGACACAAGCATCTACTCTATCCGTAACATGCCCTGGATGATCTTAGTTGATCCTACAAGTAACTACAACATGAGTAGGGTGTCGACGATAGGGTCATGTTGTGGGGGCTACGGTCTTATGACTCTCTGCTGCTATTGAGTTGGCTCTACTTGCTCGCAATTGAATAACAATCTACATATAAGCATATCGTACAGATGAAGTTGGGAAAAATCATTTTCTGACATACTTGTATTAAAAAACCAAACTCAACAATCTAATTGTATATGAATGTCCACAAATCAATCTTGAGACCCCGTGACAAGTAAAAGAGAAGCCCCGATTTGGCAAAGTTGAAAGTAGATATATGGGAAGTAGGCTCAATGTTGTGGCAAATGAATTTTATCAGCACTGTTAAAGAATGAGTCAACTTATTATATTCAAACCCCTCTCCTACTTTCCAAGGCCATATCCTACTCTAGAAGTATTAGGACGATGTTGTCCCGAGTCAGACCATAATACTCATCAATCACATTGAGGGTAAACATTACATACTTGTCCCTAATCCATGTATAGTGCTCATGTTTTGTTTCTTGATCGTCAATTTGTTGTTAAAATTTGTATAAAACTCTTGAACCAAAGTTTTATATATTTAATGTGGCTTCTCTATCACTCTTGCCCACCGTGCTCGATCGATAAGTGTAGATATCTTATATCCCTTGAAGTCTCCTAGAACAACTTACCTCTCTGGGCTCATTTTCTTCCTCTGTAATACTCGATAAAAGAGCCTCTTGTGATCTGTACTAAGGAAATGTTTCATGCCGCCATCGTCAACACGTATACGTGTTGTGGTGCTAATGTGCTAGCCTTTTCTTTTTCCTTTGGATGTAAATGCCTCGTGTTGTTATTTTGGCGGCATTAAAAAGCGAAAGAAATCATTGGTCCAAATGTGAAATAAAAGTGACCTACATGATATAACTAGTGTGCACAGGACAGAGAATTAGGGCCCAAATGCGTGGAATGCAAAGATCAGACGTGGGGGATGTAGAAATTACACAAGATGAACATAATACAGGGTTGCAGCCATAAGAGGTAGCCTGTATGTTGTGAACACAAGCTGAAGCGTACGTCTCTCCCAATTTTATGCACAATGTGTTGAAAATATGAATGCAACTATGTGGGAGTGCTCATCTAAGAAACAAGAGTGTTGGATGAGTTTGGTGCAATAATGTAAACAAACACTTCATATGGACATTTTATCAGACACTGGTAGGCATGACTAGGAAACAAAATCCAAGAATAACCATTAAATGTGTAAAATTTCCAAACATCATAAAAGCACACGAAAATCAATCACTGCCCAAGCCCATCCTTCACTTACTATATGATTCATAGCACATTCCTAATAAACTTCTAGAAAAATGACAAAAGAAACTAACTAGAGGTATAGCCAATTTACCTTTCATTTAATGAAAATTAGTAAATGGAAATGATAAAAGATTGTAGATTGATGTAGGAAGGCACCCAAACTTGAAGATCCAACTAGAATTTGGAGTGATTTCGTGGGTTTGGGTTGAGTGGTGTTGGGGGCATGTGAGGTGGGGAAGAATGGGAATTTTAATCCTGGTTGTGGAGTTTTAGAACTCTGAAATCGGGTGCAAGGCGCATGAATAGTGATGTGTAAAGCACGCACCTCACCTAAAGCGAGCCAATTTTGTAAGCAGGCGTATTGCAAGCCAGGGCGTACGCCATGCTTTACCAGCAACAAATCTCGTCCTCCAATTTAAAGTATATGTCGACCTGAGAAAATTTTTGAAACTCATTTCCAACCTTGAAAATTTTGCTTATGCTCAAGGTTAGCTAGAAACCCACTTTTTTACCCTCTAACCCCAACTTTTTTACTAAAACCATTCCAACATGCTATGAACACCTCCAAACGATGTTTGAAGGGTGTGAAAGTGGTATGAAGCACAAAATTTTCATGAGATTCGAAATTTTTTACTAGCACACTTTTGATCGTTTAGCACTCTAAAAATCTTGATTCTGACACGTAATTTTCACTCCAACTCACCAAAGTATAATTGTAACATCCCCAAACTCATACAAAACACGTTTGAAACTTAAGTGAACATGTAAGACTCTTGTGACCAATGTGATGGATGAAGGACATCGAATCTACATTAACACACCAAAGTAATAAAAATCATAATCTAATGCATCAAAGCTGAATAAATAAAAGGGAAGAGAATTGTCTCAATAAGCACTTTTTTATAGTCTATAGCTTGACTTTGTTGTTTATGCTAGTCTGCATTATTAAGTGGCATTGTTGTCTTCTCACTGGAGTAGTCATCTTCCGAATAAGCTTTCAATCGTTGTTCATTTACATTGAACCTCATTTGCTAATCATGAGACACCATCTCCATGACTCCATGTAAAACCCGGCTATTACTATGAAGAGACTCGACCACCCAGACTTCAACTTTCCCGAAAAGAGCTTGAGACGTCTATTGAACATCAACACCTGTTGAACAATCTCAAACTCCTTCTCCCTTATATGCTTATCGTGCTATCTCTTTGTCTTTTCCTTGTAAATCTTTGCATTCTCATATGAATCCAACCAAAACTCATTGAGTTCATAAAGTTGAAGAACCTACTTTTATTCTATTGCCCGTGTATTGAAATTGAGCAAGTATGTTGCCCAATATGCCTTATGCTCTAGCTCAACCGGCAAATGACAGCCTTTTCAAATATCAGCCTATTTAGAGACATGTATATCGGAGTCTTAAATATTGTTCTATATGCCCAAAGTGCATCATCTAGTTTCTTTGCCCAATCTTTACGTGATGCATTGACTTTAGCCTCAAGAATCTTCTTTAACTCTCTGTTGGAGATTTCCACTTGCCCACTAGTTTGAGAATGATATGGAGTCGAGACATGGTGTTTCACTCCATACTTAGCCAATAATGAAGCAAATATGTGGAGGCAAAAATGCGTCCTACCATCACTAATAATCCCCCATTGGGTACCATATCTGTTGATAATGTTCTTCTTAACAAACTGAGTCACTTCCCAACCTTCGTTAGCTGGTAAAGCAACAACTTCAACCTACTTGGAGACATAATCCACTCTAACCAATATGTATTGTTGATCGTAGGAAAAATGGAACGGTCCCATGAATTCAATGCCTTAAACATCGAATATATCAACCTGTAAAATGTTGTTTAGCGGCATCTCGTTCTTCCTTGTGATGATTCTGGTCCTTTGGCACTTATCACAATTTTCACCATATAATGTGCATCCTTGAATAGATTAGGCCAATGAAAATCTGATTGTGATTCAAGGTGAGATAGATGATCTGCAACAACATTCTCGCTCCGCTTCTTATCTTTGATCTCCAAGTCAAACTCTTGCAACAAGAGTATCCATCAAATAAGTCTCGACTTTACATCTTTCTTGCTTATCAGATACTTCAAGGCAGAATGATTCATGTAGACAATCACCTTTGACTCAATCAAGTATGACCTAAATTTGTCAAAGGCGAACACTACCGTTAAAAGCTCTTTCTCTATAGTAGCATAATTCATCTGAGCCTCATCCAAAGTCTCACTGGCATAATGAATGACATATGAATCTTCTCCTTGCATAGACTCAAAATTGTCCCCACTACGGGGTCACCGACATCACCCATAAGTTCAAACGCATAATCCCAATCTGGAAAAGCCAAAAATGGAACAGAAACCAACTTTTGTTTTAGTGTTAAATCAGTCAAACATTCCTCTAAAAAGTGAAATGGTTTTCCTTTTTCTAATAAATTGCACGATGGTTTTGAGATTTTGGAGAAGTCCTTGATGAAGCGGCGGTAGAACCTGGTGTGACCCAAGAAACTTTTTACTCACTTCACTATTATTAATGGTTGTAGTTTCTCAATGACCTGTATTTTAGCTCTGTCCACCGTAATACCCCTTGCTGATATCAAATGCCCCAACACAATCCTTTCTTGAACCATGAAATGACATTTTTTCCAATTTATTTCAAGGTTAGTGTCCTCACACCGCTGCAACGCTTCTCCTAAATGTTTAACGGATTCTTAAATGACTTCTCAAAGATCAAGAAATCATTCATAAACACCTCAATGATATTCCCTACCATGTTCGAGAAAATAGACATCATACAAGACTAAAAAGTGGCTTGGACATTGCATAAGCCGAAGGCATCCTTCTATTAGAAAAAGTACCATAGGGGCACATGAAGGTAGTCTTTTCTTGATCATCTGGCGCTATAGAAATTTGGTTGTACCCCGAATGACTATCTAGAAAGCAGTAGTAAACATGTCCCACTAAACCTCTACAATATATGATCAATGAAAGGAAGGGGAAAGTAAACATTTCTTTTGGCGTTGTTGAGTTTGCGATAATCAATCCAAACTCTCCAACCCAGAACTGTGCGTGTTGAAATGAATTAATTATTTTCATTTCAAACTAGTGTGATTTCTCCTTTTTTTGGTATGACTTGTACTGGACTGACCCAATGGCTTTCTCATATAGAGTATATGATCCTTGTATCTAAAAGCTTTAATGCCTCTTTTCTTACCACCTCCTACATAGTCAGATTTAATCTGCGCTGATGCTCAATTAAAGATTTGTAATCTTCTTCCATCGATACTTTGTTCATGCAAAGAGAAGGGTTGATCCCATTGATATCTGAGATAGTCCATCATATTGTTGTTTTATGATCTCGAAGTGCTCTCATAATTGATCTTATTCTGATTCTGTAAGAATATTTGAGATAATTACTGAAAGTGAATTCTTCTATCCCAAATATACATATTGAAGGTGAGTAGACAGTTGTTTGACTTCAAGAGTTGGAACCTGCTACATAGATCATTAAGGTTTTGTGGGACCTCTGTTGATCTCCAAATGTGGTTGCTTGAAGAATGGTGGTACGGCTGCAAAATAATATACACATTCTTCTTCTTCCCTTCTTTTCTGATGGTTAATCCTAAGAATGCACCAAACAAGCCTCAATGGGCTCCTGAGGGTGATCAAGTCTCAATGTCTTTGTCACTGCTTCCTTGATTATATCAATCCGCGAGCAGGAATTTGGTTCTTTTTGAAATCTAAAAGCTCTGAACACATTTCTTATCAGTTCCCCATCATCTAACCTTAATATCAACTGACACTTTGGCGCATCTATTAGAGCCTTTCTCATAGCAAAAAATGGACGATCCTAAATGAGATAGACATCCCCATCTTCCTCCATATCCAGGATAATGAAGTCCGCTGTGAAGGTAAACTTGTCGACCTTCACCAAAATGTCTTCACAAATGTCTCGAGTGTGCTTGATCGACCTGCCAGCCAACTGTAGTGAAACTGTAGTAGCTTTGGTTCCCCAAAACCTAGTTTCTTGAAAAGAGATAAATGCATTAAATTAATGCTAGCTCATAAATCACATAATGCTTTATTTATATATAAGTTACCAATGTTACAAGGAATACTAAAACTCCTTAGATCTTTTGACTTCGGTGGTAACTTATGGAGAATTACGATGCACTCCTCAGTAAGCATGACTATCTCATTATCCTCCAACTTCATCTTGTTTGATAGAATGTATTTCATGAACTTGGTGTAGCTAGGCATCTGAGCTAAAGGTTCAACGAACAGTATGTTAATGTGGTCTTCTTGAACACAACTAAAAATTTTTGGAATTGCTTATCGAGCTTATGTTTTTGCAATTTTCTATTGGAACGGGATTGGAGGTATATATGCTTTGATAGGAGTGGTTGCCTTCACCTGTGGACTATCTGATGACTCGACTTGATTTTCATCTGTGTTTTATCTATCTCATTCACTTGCTCCTTACTCTAGGTAGGTGTCTTTTCTATAACAGTTGCTGGCCGCTTTACATGTATTTTTGGTAACTGAACTTCACTACGTATAGTGATTTCTTCAAACCACTCCTTAGGATTTGTCTTAATATTGCTAGGTAAAGTCCCTTGAGTTATGCCTGATAGTGCGGTCACTATCTGTCCCACCTGTTATTTCAAATTCTCGGTCGAGGCTTGTTGATTCTAAAAGTTGGTCTCAGTCTTTATGATGTACTGAGATAGCAAATTTTCCAATGATGGTTTTATCTCTTGCTGTTGTTGGAGCCCTGGTGGAATGTTCTGATTGTTTTCTCATTGTCTCTGTCCTTGTACCTGATTGTTAGACCAAAAAAAGTTTGGATGGTTCTTCCACCCCGAATTATAAGTGTTGGAGTAGTGATTGTTTTGCTATCTCAAAAAGTTTTGAGCATAGCTAATTTCTTCAGGATGAGTAACATGTGTAGACGCCAACGGGTAGTGTGTAGTAGTGTGATTTGCTCTACAACATTCGCAAATAGGTGGCAATTGGTGTACCATGTTAATTGACTGACATAGATTATCCATTTTCATTGTTTTGTACGTTCAATGCTGTCATTGCATCCACGTTGTGTACCCCAACTGCTTTCCTTAGACTTTTCCTGTCAGTTGGCCACATCGACTGATTTTCTACTATCGTTTCATACATTCATTGGCCCCATCGACGTCAAATTTCATCATTGATCCTCCCACTGAAGCATCTATCATATTTTGAAATTTTGGTATAGTCCATAGTAGAAGATATAATAATGAGCTTGCTTAGGAATATCAAGGATAGGGCATTTCCTAAACAAATTCATGAACATGTCCCACACTTTAGAATAACTCTCGAAATCTTTCTACTTGAAGGAATAGATTGCATTCCTGCTTTAGTGAACTCAAGAAGGTGGAAAGAACTACATTGTGAATTTTTTTAACCATATTATTCCATGATTTGTATGCTCCATGGAGGTGAATAGATTAACCATTCTCTTGAGACATCTTTCAAGGTATGACGGAATAATTGCATTTAGAATGCGTTTGCTGACATCCCTTCGTGATTGATAACTTTACACAACATGAGAAAAGGCGAGATATGTTCATGAGGATTCTCCACGACTTTCTCGAAAAACCTGATATCTTGATGATTTTTAAAAAGATTTATAACATCTGGTTTGAGGTGGAAGTTAGGCTATCCAAAGGAAGGATATATACTACGACGGGTTGCACTAGTGTAAGAATTAAATTTACATAATTCTCAACTAAAATAGGAGCTTCAATTTGGACAGCTCTCTATTGATCTGGTGTGGTAACTGATCTAGAACCTGAACCTAATTCTGTGGTTGATTCTGATTATCAATCATTCTCCTTACTTAACATTGTTCTCTTCTGCGATTTCTAAATGTCATTTTGATTTCGTGATCTATTGAAACTAGATCAATCTTGTCCGAAGCTTGCATAAACCAAGTTTGCCTGAATAAAAAAAGTCGAAACGAGATAGAGTTAACAGATAATACCCTAAATAAATATAAAAATAAAAATATCAAATCTAAAATATCTAATAACTAAAATAAACATCGTTATTCCCCGCCAATGTCATTGAAAAAATTTTCAGTGAAATTTCGCAAGTGTACGAGATTGTTGACAAGTTATACATAGTGTGTTACGTATATCATCACACGAGTTATATTAGTTACTATCAATTCCAATCTATTGTAACACAAAGATATTTTTTTGATGTTGTTATCTTAATTAAACTATGAAAGCAATCAAATTTGATTTTTTATCAAATAACGAAACGAATATATTGGATTTTGGACTCCACCTATTGGCATCTAGTTTCAATTCTCAATTTATGTTAATTAATGTGATTAATGTGTTTGTGACTATTGATAATCCGATAATACTCAATATTTTTTCTAAGATATATATCAAACGTATGTTTAGCACGACTCGATCATATTCCTAATTCGAATTCATATGAAAAAGATGTATTTAATCATAAGATTATCACACGCGATTGCACACACTATAAACATTATTCCTAATATCTATTGTCCACGGGTTAAATATATTGTTGATTTTTAAACACTATAAATAAGAAACTTATATATCCCAATGTTGAGCAAACATTAAAACAAACATAACTAATACATATGAAATCATAAACACGAGAATTTACAAAAAAACGATAAGTCTTGAATTAAAAACTTAAAATCAATAGGTCTGATTATCTATCCAATACATAAAAATATCTAGCCTAACATTGCCATATGAAAATTACATAAAAGAATAAGAAGTGACACCACTTGGGACTAAGAAACTTGAGAAGAAAGTGAAACTTTGATTCTTCGCTTGAAACTTAACCCCAAACGATGTAATTACGCTACTTGAATGTAAAAATCTCTCGTTTCTTGCTCTCTATGATAAAAATCGACCTCTGGAAGAAATTTACAATTTATAAAAAGTCAACAAGTTTGCCTTGATTTGTTGCCAAAACGAAATAATGAAAAATGGATTTTTTTTCTTGAGGATGCTTTGGTCAGGGGCACGCGCCTTGCTTGCAAGTAGGGGCGAGTGCCTTAATGCCATTTTTGGGGCCAAGTCTCCAAGATCTTTTTTCGTTCTTCTTCAATTCTTTCCAATCCTTTTGCCTTTTTCTTGTTCAAATGAGTTCTTGCATTTCGAATCTTCATTTGTTGTTCCAAGCCTACTTTTGATTATTTACATTTTAATCTCCAAATCCTATTTTTGCTTCAATTAAGCCAACTTCTTGCTCTTTTTCTCCAATTCCATCGTATTCATCGATGTAAACTTAAAACACACAATGAACAACGAACTAAGCCAAGCTCCAATCCAAATATCAACAAATATCCATGTTTTAGCATCCTAAATAATATAAAATACACTTATCAAAAGGATTGATACAAAAATAAAGTATTTCTTTATCGGTCACCTTAATTTTGAAATACTTGCGTGTATTTAATTATTCATAAGGTTAATGTATTCAATGTAGACATGAAAATTAATAATGGGGGTAAGAACGTAATACCTTTCGATCAGATTGAAGTAGTGAATACCTTCTTGAAGTAAAAATTACTATTAGCCGAAAAATAAGATTGGATCTCAATAGCGCACCAAAAGTTTCCTTGCTAGGTGTTGTTGCTAAACGAAGAAATAAGACATTTTCGTATATAATTTTGTTTATACTCTTTAATTAATTTATTTATTTTTTTGAGAAGTCGGTCATCTCATTCCGGTTTATGGCTCGAACACTACAATGTAGCTATTGAATATTAGTTCCATCTAAACTTGTCCCCAACAAACCCTTGGTCATGAAATGTTTGTAAATTTGTCTTATGACATAATATTTGATTTTAAAAAATCGACATTTGAGGAAATATCGCTAGATTGAAATTGCATTTAAAGATTCGTTTGTCCTAGGATATTTCAAGCTAAGAAAGAAAATTTCTAGTACTTTCGAAGTAAGAAAACTTAGTGTTCCTTGTCATTATTTAATTGACTTATATATTATTTATTAATGTCCCAAATAAATAATAACAAAGAGTACAAAATTAGTATGTTGTCAAAATTCTTATAAAAATATTTATATAATGTACTGGTCAGACTAGTGACATGCTGCGTTGATTATTATCAAATAATATCGAAGATCGTTAGGAATAGTCACCTGAAAGCTAGGTTCTTTGTGCAAATTTGCGGGCTTAAAATTTATGTGATTATGAAATATGCAATGCATTGTTATATAGCATAAACTTTCAATCCACTACTTGGATTAAATGCATTGCAGGTGACTTAACTTTCCCACTGTTGTATCCAAGTTACTAGTCTTTTAATTTCGTGCAATTATACAACTCAAATATTATTTCCATGCAAACCTGGCCACTTTGTCTAGGGTCGTATCGGTGTTAGTATAATCTACTGTCGCCCATGGAGGGATTGTCCAGATACAAGCTAATCGATGGTAATTGACTTGATTGCACAAAATTGAAGATGCAGTTAGGTGAATCATAATGCATTTTACCCGTCCATAATTGGGAGAGAAAGTTTGTTGTTGTGCTATAAAATATTATATAATAGTCTACTAGACAAATAGACGAATAGTTTTATCTTTATTTGTAGCGATGTATAAGTAGACGTAAGGCTTGTTTGTCAAAGATGTTTTTTTATTGAAAATAATAATAATAATTTTCAACCACATTCTATAGTATATTTAAAAAATATCGTTTTTCTCTTGAAAAATCTGTGTCAAACAAGCATATTATAATATATTTAAAATGCTTTAGTTGGTCAGCATGAAATTTTATTTAGCATAAAGATCCTCCGATAATTAAATTTCAATAGACGAAGAAACGATATATATTAATCCCCAGTGTGAAAAAAGCTCCTTTCTGTAGACTAAGCCTTCTCAGTCAGTGAACTTGTGATGTGATCAATATCTCAATATTTGAGAATGTAAGTTCATAAATGTTGGGAAGATATATTCACGTTATGTAATATATATAACTCTAGATCGACAAGAAGAATCCCTAATAATTTTTCGATTACTTGGACAATTTTGAGATTTAGTAATGTATTACAAAGTTGATTAAATTATTACATTTGCGATATCATCGAAATGTTTATTCTATGGAAGGAAAAATGTGATCACTTTAGGATAAATATATATTTAGAGGTGTTGAACGATCTTGACATCTAGCTTCAATCATATAGATTTTCATTTGGGATGGATTGCCTGCTTAATATTTTAGATTATCTCCAATAGACTCTTTATTTATAAAGATCATTTTATACGTTATAGGAAGCATTTTTATATTTGGAAAGTAAATTTTTTTTAAGCACTCTAATAATGCACTTTATTTTATTTTATTTTTCTCACAAAACATTTACTAAGTTCTCTTCATATTTTAATTTAACATAATTCTTTATACATCAATAGTCCATCAATTAAAATGTTATTTGAATAATTTAAGAGTAGAGTATTGAAATATGTGGTTCATTATGCAATTATTATACATTAAAAATAGAGAATGAGTTTGATTTTTTAAATTTGGACAGTCAAACCCACTCTATATTTCAAAAAGTTAAAATAGAGTCTCTTAAATCTTATTTTTAAGCAAGAATCTCCTAGAGACTCTTTATTTATAAAGAGCATCTTATGTAATATATAGACTATCTTTAAATTTAGACAATCAATTTTTTTTTATTTTGTGAACTCTCTATTTTGGCTCATCATTTTACTTTATTCAAAATATTAATTTCTCTTTATTTTATTTAATATAATTTTTGTATGTCAATTATCCAATCAATTTAAATGTGGTTTTATTAGTTTAAAAAGTAGATTTTTAAATATCTTATTTATTAAATGTAATCACTGTATATTAAAAAATAGAGAGTAAGTTTGACTCTCTAAAATTGGAGAGTCAAACTCCCTTAAAAAGTTAAAATAAAAAATATATTGGAGCTCATTTTTAAGCATTGACTTTCTAAAATAAAGAATATTTTGTAATTAGATAGTCTCTTATAGATACTTTTAGCTCTTTAAAATAAAATCCTCGACAATAATATTAATGTTTGATGATCATTGATATACCTTTCTACTTTTTAAATTTTAAAATCTAATGAAAAATAAGTTAAAATGTGTTTTTATTCTTCCATTATATTGATATTTTTTGAACTTTTATTTTGTTCTCAATGGAATTTTCTAATTAGTGTTTAATTTGTGCATTTTTATTAATTTATTTATTGACAATTTTCTTTGGCAAGTAAAATTTATAAATCATTTATGTTTAATATTACTAACTAAAAAACCGTTAGTAATTGTTGACGCATAAAAATGAGGCCCAATTAAATGGTCCAAAGATGGAAGTTCAAGTATGAAATTTAGAAGGATGTGCCCAAAAGAGACCACGAAAAGTCCTAACACGGTACTGGGATAGAATCATTAGCGGGGGCCCAATATCGCCCAAGATCGGGGCTAGCATTATTGCCCAAACATGCAGAACGCCCAAGATCCAAGCAAGTATAGTGCCTTTATTTAAAGCGACGGTTATGGAAACAGTTCATTCCACGATCCAGAGCTACAGTCAGGAGCGGTTAAATGTTAAGAAATATAGCAGCAGTTAATGACGGTTTTAGCAAATCATCCATCATGGAAGAAGTGGGTGGTTACAGGACGATAAGAATCCGTTATTGACAAGTCATCCATCATGGAGAAAGTGGGTGGTTACTGGGTGACAAGCAATTTTTCAACAGTTTCTCGAATAACATTACAAGGGAAAACCGTCAAAGGAGTATAAAAGGAAAAAGAGGATATAGAAGAAAGGAAATCAAATCCAAACTCTCAAATAGAGAAGAACTATGTAATTTTATTCATTATATTTTTTATCGTCAATTACTCTTTAAGTTCAGTATGCTTGTGCCCCTTGGAGGCATTTCGCTTCTTGTAAACTGTGATATTCGCAAATAAATCACCACTCGTTCGGACTTTGTTTCGAGATGTTGTTGTTCCTTACACAATAGTCTGAACCTTCTTCTAATTGTTAGCGAGACCCGACTCTCCACGCAAAACAATTTAGCACGCCCGGTGGGACAACTTTGGTGTTTGAAGATATGAAAAGTGAAGCAATATATCTCAGAAAAACTCTGATAAGGAGCCAGAAGGCCAACGAATAGTTCAGTCTGTGGTCGAACGATATGAGGAGCAGAATACTCCACAATCGGAAGGAGAGAGTCAAAGTCGTTACGAGCCCATAACAGAAATGAGTCCTCGAACCATGTGTGGATTGCTTGGTGAACTAACACAAGATGTCGTTGAACAAATAAACTTGCAAAATGTTCATAATTTGGAAAAGTTCACTTAAAATGGAATTGTGCATTTTGACAATATGACCAAACAATTAAATACTTTAAATGAAATCATGAATAAGTTAGTAGGCCAAATATGTTAGTCGGTGATGCCAAGCATGGGAAATCACTTTCAAACTAGGACAATTGTGGGACATAATTCCCCGATCCCGGGTCCGAGTCCAGGATTAGAACCACTTTTTGGGCCATCTACTTCTAACCAGGGGGTAGTGGAACAGCGAATGTGAATAGTGGTAGTGGAATACCAAACTTGGNGGAAATCACTTTCAAACTAGGGCAATTGTAGGACACAATTCCCCGATCCTAGGTTCGAGTCTAGGAATGGAACCATTTTTTGGGCCATCTCTTCAAACCAGGGGGGTAGTGGAATGGTGAATGTCAATAGTGGTAATGGGATGCCAAACTAGGGGGTAACCCGAATGCCATAGACAATGTCCAAACCAATGGACAGAGAGACAATGTCCAAACTAATGGATAGAACATCCTGCGTGTTAACGATGGTGGAAATACTCATGCTAATGATAATAATTGTTTGAATAACGGCGTTTTTGCTACAAACTAAGGACCAAATGTCAGGCCTCAA
>CAIGRP010001493.1:0-10922 GCA_903798385.1 Fraxinus cuspidata
TCAAACTCTCAAAATTCCACAAGCATTTGGCCTCCAGTTTCACAGCAAGATCTGAGAAAATCCCAGATAGACATTGATTTGACGGAAATTTTTTGTATATATGTGTAGTTGTAAATGAAAAACGCCAAGGATCATCCAACTGTGAACTGCTAACAATTCTGTAACAAAACTTCAATACTAGGTTCTTGACTAGCAACAACAGAGTATTATATTTGTCCGAAAGTGAAGGCGCCATTGATAGTTGTAGCAGGTGTGCTGGCGTCTTCAAATCGAACTGAGTTCTCTAGGTAAATTTGTGGGATTTCTCTCAGAGACTCTGTTAGATCAAATATAACTCCATGTCATGCTCCTGTTTGGTCCCCATGTTTTCCAAACTCATTTTTAACTACAAAGTCATATATTTCATTAATTTTTATTAAAATCTGATTATTAACAAAACCAGGCACGGGCTTAACATTAGTTTGAAGCAAAATCTATCACAAGCTTACATAAATCTTACTGCTGCAAACTTACAATTGGCATTCTTGGCCAGTCATTAGCCTCAATTTTCCTCTTGAATTTAAATCTACAGTGTCTATCCGCCATTTATTGAAAGAAAAGCAAAATGGAAAAAGTGGCGATCACTCGTATCTAATACAAGACAGAATCAGAAGTTCCACGGTGTCAACACCTTCCCTGAATCCTTAATATCATAGCATTCAAGATAGCCCCAAAAGCTTCC
The DNA here is from genome assembly GCA_903798385.1 of Fraxinus cuspidata. Lineage (NCBI taxonomy): Eukaryota > Viridiplantae > Streptophyta > Magnoliopsida > Lamiales > Oleaceae > Fraxinus > Fraxinus cuspidata. The sequence continues at coordinate 722 of CAIGRP010001493.1, forward strand.
TCACATCTCTCTGCAATAAGATCACAAGGGGAGATGTATAACTAACTGTATATAATGCATGAGGCCTGGAAGTCTGGAAGAATCATTTGACTTCGTAATATAAACAAATTCTGAAAATCTCATATGGAAGCAAAAGGACATATTAAAAAGACGAAAATACAAATATAATTATGAGATTTCAAGTGTCTAATACCTCAATGGTGATAGGGGACGAGGTGGGATAATAACGATCAACAGCCTGCCCATTCTTATCAACCAAGAACTTAGCAAAGTTCCACTGAATATCGTCTCCAAAAATTCCCCACTTTCCCAGCTTCAAGAACTTGTAAAGTGGAGCAGCATTATCCCCATTCACTTCAATCTAATACAAGATAGCCAGTGAAGCATAATCAAGAAAATGCCATACTAAAATAATATATCCTATTAGATAACGTGCTTATTTTGCTGAGAGCCTTTAAATAGTAGAATAGTCCTTTAGCTTTTAGCAAGCTTCAACATAAGAACAGCAAGGTTTCATCATCTTCAGAATTTATGTAAAGTTGGTAGCTCTGAATCCCATACTCTCTCATAACCCCTGTTTTACATCCAATTTTCTCTCGTAATAATTGGTTTATATGGTTTGATAATCCAGCAATTTATATAACCTTTTTTAAACAAGTGCTTCAATTTTAGACACAGTTTCAGTTATTTCAAGTGGATGTTTGAGTTCTAGTGGAATCAGATATGATTAAAGGGGAAAAGGAAAAAGTGCAGACGGATGTAAAAGAGCAGGGAAGTTCGGATTGGTGCTTTGCATCTAAAGCCACAATCCAATTAAATGAATTCTGTTGCCAACTTGAAAATTCTCAACTACAGGTGATGTGGGCTGGCTAGTGTAATAAATTCTCGGGGCGAAAACATTCGTGAATTCTTGTTGAATCTCAACAAGTCTGTTGGTTTTTCTTCAAAAGGAAAAGAGAAATCCCAAATCTAAAGAAGAAAGCTCTCCAAGCAAACAATAAGAACAAAGAAAAGAAAGGGCATTCACGAATTGGATGTAAACTTCCTTAGTTAGACCTTCATTAGGCATATACAAAACCCAGGGCCAAAGGCAGCTATTAACCTTAGCCTCAATAAGAAGGGAAAAAATGTATCGTATGAGTCTCAAGAACATGACATACCTAAATAACTTGCGTAACATTTACTAACATATTATTAACATTATGTTCTCGTTGATCTAAAGCTTAATATGCAGATGATCGTAAAACAGCGGCTAAAAAACAACTGGTGTATTGTGGTTCAGTAACTAATTCATGGTTACATTTGGATTTACCTTACCAAAGACGGGAAATTCAGACTTAAATCGGCTGCAGACAAAGTCTACAATCTGTTCATTGCTTCCTGGTTCTTCTTCACCGAACTGATTGCATGGAAATGCCAGAATCTCCAGCCCTACGTTAAAGACAAAATGAGAGTTCATCTTCAATATTGTCGTTTAACAAAGCAAAAAAATAGAAAATGCATTATTTGCAAAAAAATAATTACTCCGAATTGATACTTCTACATCTGATAAATAGTTCAGGCATTGCACCAGAAGATGCCAAATCTGATATCATTAAAATGTAAATACTAGACAACTAGAGAAAAGGGAAAAAGTTATTCTAGCACTCAAGAGTGAACTTATAACATGTTTTGCTAAGCTTAAGATTAAGTAAAACCCAAACTTATTTATTCACTTATAAGTAAACTTTTTAAGATTAGCCAAACATGCTTCACAAATGAATTGTGAAAAAACAGGGGACGGCTGTTTACACAGTCTCATATTATGTCAAGAGTTATAAATGTGCCTGAAAAAAAACGTATCGCTGTTTGTGCATGAAACACATACCTTGATCTTTGTACTTCTCATATAGTTGATTTAGCTCAGTGTAGTTTGAGTTGGTCATCCCACTGTAGTGATTAATGGGAACATGAAAGATAAAAGAAAAGGTCAATAACAGACAAAGTATGATTTAATGAATAAATTCGTATGAAAATTTCAAAGGGAAAGATAGCATCATATTTTTAGATGACATCCATGTTTCCCAAGCAACAATAAATTTTCACAGAATGGCACAATTAGCAAACAAATTTGTAGAGCAAAAAAATCTGAAAGACAAAAAAAACATATTATACCATTTAGAAGCAACATTGACAATCAGTAGGATTTTTCCTTTATACATGCTAAGATCCACATTGTTTCCTTTAGCATCCTGCAAGTGATGAACATTACATCATCAAACAAATAAATAAGCATACGTCAGACTTCATTAACATCAAAGCTAGCACATACAGATGTATTCAATGCATGTAATCATGTGCGTATATGTGCACGCACGATCACGTCTGGAGTTAGTTATCATACATTACGCAGGTTTGGCTAGGCCTAAAAGAATTATTAATAAGTAAGTTTATATATGACAAAAATAATTAAGTTTTAAAATGAATTATGTTTTTGTTGGCAAGATAAGCAACCTTTCTTCTTTTTCTTATAACGAAAAGCTAACCTGTCCAAAAATATTTCAAAACAAAATTTACTTAAAACAGTAAATTTGACTTACTCCTTAGCTTAGCCAATCGCAAATAATTTTCCAAATAAGAACCTTCAAGAACCCAAGATTCTTTCATCCCAAACAAAGTCCAAATTAGAGGTAAACAACATTCGGTTTGGACGGTTTTTGGTCTATTTTTAACCCAAACAATTTTAAACGGTTTGGAAAAATTCCAAATCAAATCAAACCAAACCATTTTTGGCAATTCGATTTAGTTGCAAACCACAGTTTTCCTAGGGACGTAAAGGTAACGCCTTTTAAACGAGTTAAAACATAATTATATTGGTTTATATCTCAACACAACCTAGAATTCAAACTTTCTAAACTCTTAACATTACAATATATTATGTTGATCTCAATATAAGCTTAAAGCAATGAAAATAATACAAAGTTCAACAATAATAAAGATAGCATGATAAAGTTCAACCATAAAAATATTTTACAATTTGATCCAGTTATTAACTATCCAACCCTTGGGTTCAAAACCAAAATGTTGACAAGTCCAAGTGGACCCACACCAACAGTTCCAGTTTTGGTTTGGTGGTTTTTTTGTTCAATCAACCCGAATTAGTACAATTTTAAGACCACTTAAGTGAGCTCATTTTCCAATGGTGGTTCTAATATTTTGTGAAGTCGTTTTCCACTTAGCTGAATGTGCTAATAAGGGGGGAATCAAGCTGAAATTGTAACGAAACCAACTTCGGTGTTCTCCTTGACGAGGATGGTGTTCCGACTGCTCTGGTGACTGAATGCTACCTGCAAAATGAGGTCGGGGCTTTCTCCCCCGTTGTACCTCCGGCGTGAGAATCAGTAATAGGTTTAAGAGTTGAAGAAAGTCGTATTAAAGTTCAAGCAGTAAGGTTTCAAATCCATTTACCGTTCTCACATTTGGGGTATTTATAGGTGTTTGATGCAACGTAACTGCTGGGAAATGAATGGTGCCACGTGTCCCACGTAGATCTTCCCACTTTACCNCCACATTCTAGGGGAATGATTCCCACTTCCTACACGGTTGGTCGCGCCCACGTCAACCGTTGAGTGGCTCTCTTGTTGACCTCCGTATTGCTAAGTGCGGTAGAGGCCTCATGGCAATAGGCAATCCCGTGTTCACGTAGAGCGCCCGGGGGTTGTGGTAGACTGCCCATCCCACAGTTCGTCATATGGATTCCGAATTAAGTGTCTATCTTGTTTTAAGGAACGACCCGGCAAATTAGTAATGTCCTACTATATCCAGGGCGGATTTAGGGGGGCTGGACCGGGCTCAGCCCCAGCCCATTAATTTTTTTCAGTAGAAAAAAATTTTTGTAATTTTATTTTTTTTTACGTATTATCCTAGTCTGAAATTCAGTCCTGGATCCGCCCCAGACTATATCACAAGCAAAAATGGGACTGAAGATATAATTGAAATGTGAGGCAATATAGACACCAATTTTGAAAATTAAGCATTGGAAATTGGGGGTTTGAAGAAGCTGAGACAAAGTGGAGTTCATTTACTCGGTAGGCATCAATATTTAATACATAAAGATAATAGAATTAACATTATTGAGTTTTTCCTAGGGTCCAATCCTCGTACCAAACAAGCTGAAGCTAAAATTAAACCCAGAATCGAAACATAAATAGCAGAAATATCGTTCTTAAACTATAGTGCTCTCTGTCTATATCCTCGCAACGTACCTTAACAGTAAAGTCAAAGACTGATGCTGGGTCTTTCTCTGATTCAGACGCCATTCTGATTTCTTCTTAACTAATCAGTAAAGAAAAGCGAAAAATTTTGGTTTTCACGGATTTGTTAATGGAAGTTCGATTTGAATTCTTGAAGTGAAATTGCAGAATATATGGAGCGAGGGTTTTGCCCCTGTACAACCAGCATTATTGATCTTTAAAGAGGTGGCCAATTAACCAGTTATATATATTTACACGTGTATTTTAAAGTGGATTTTATTTGGAAAAAATTTTGGAATCGCAATTTGTTTTTTTCTTTTTTTCCAAGAATGTGTGGTTAAAAAGTATGAAAAATTTTGAATTTCATGTGTAAAATATTTTATTGTATAAATATAATTGAAAATGAATTTGAGAAAAAAATGTTATAATTTAATGGATGTCAAATGTAGGACGCTTGATGAAAAGTAAAATTAAATGACTAATTTAATTTTATCACGACATTTAATGCAATGATTGACGTAATATTAGTGCTATTAAATAACATTGTTCTTCTTCAATATTCCCTTTTGTATGGCTCCTATTTATAAACATTAAAATCACTTTTTATTTACATTACACGTAACCACATATTTTTCACTTATTCACCACTAATTTCTATATATTTATAAATACTCACAACATGCTTTAAATTAGAAAAAAAAAAAATTAGCAATGAGCGATTTTGATTTATACATAAACAAAACCATTTAAAACGCTATGAAAAATATTTTAAATCAAACCAAACTATTTTACTTTTCAAATCAATTTTTTTCCCCCTTTTGCAGTGCATCTTGTTTCAAGTTACAGTTTTATCATTTTTACGATTTAAACTTCTAGATGAAATGATTTCACACAAACTGATTCTCTTTAACAAGTTATTTTTTCCTACAAGTTGAAAAAATCTCACATGAATACTGAATAAAGACTGAAATTTTTTTGAGGACCAAACTGGAGAAATTGAAAAATAGCCTATTCTACTAATTTTATACTTTCTTAATATTTCAGAAGTGTGCATTCATCTTCCTCACAAATGATGAGGGAAAATAATTTCAGTTTAAATTCAACCGTTTTAAATTCTTGGTCTCCGACCCCCCTCAGCCACTACGAACTCCCCCAATCACTGCAATGGGATGAAACCTAAACCAAACTATCGATATGTCCAACGTGGACCAAGACCAACATATATAACACCTCTGTTGAGTTTCCCAGCTTGCCTTGCACATCCAAAGATAGAGTGCAAATGTCTTCGTTATCTATAAGACATCACAACGGGATTTAATACTACATGCGAGTAAAATTAATTATTATCCAGACTAACTGAGAGAATTGCGGGATATACACAAATCTGATCTTAGACAAAACAAAAAACTCTCATAACAGTCACCAAGAGCAACTTTCAAACGAGTTTCGTTCCAAATTATATGTAAATACTCAAACAGATCCAAAGAATCCTCATTAGGATGTTTATTAGCAAATGCAGTTCAGAACAAGACAACCATAGCCGTTACTACACCTTTTCCAGCAGCTTCTTTATATCCTTCTGCAAACAAGTAAAGGAATCATACTCAGTTGTCTTATTACACATTTACGGATTAAGCCATAATTCCAATTTTGAGAGGAATAGTAGTGCAAACACAAATTTATAGTGCTTCACCCTCAATGCGATTTTTCACTATATAATGGAGAATGAGATTATAGGGTCTTCTCGTCCCTATAAACGAATATACAGTTTTGATGAAATAATGTTGAACGGTATAATTAGGCTCCATACTGTTAAACATACACAACCATTACATAGACTTGAGATTGCCATGTAAAAGCATAAATGCTTTACCTCGATGCTATGAGGAGATGTAGTGGGAGCATAGCGGTCGACAACATGGCCATCTTTGTCGACAAGGAACTTGGAGAAGTTCCACTTAATACTATCCCCAAAAATCCCACCTTTGCTCGACTTCAGGTATTTGTATATTGGAGCAGCGTTGGAACCATTTACATCAACCTGAATCAGCAAAAGAAAATCGCGTCTTTATAAGATGCATGGGAAAAGTAAAATAAAGAATATCAAGCTTTAATTTCCCTATTCCAAAACAAATAGGTCAAATTACTAACGCTTAATTTATGCATACAAAGCAGTCAAAAAAAACCTAGAGCTACTGCATTCTTGGGCCGTTATACATAAGTAGATGTTTGAAATGTAGAATTCGACGGACAATGCTAAACCTTTTCTTCCTCGATATTGTCTAGTATCAAATCTAAGAGAGTGTTTGGTGGGGATTAAAATTAGTTTTTTAGTAGATTGTGATAGAAATTTTTGAAATGTGTTGTTGAAAAGTTATGGGACCCATGGAACGATCATAGAACCCGGTTCAATAAGTGGAACGCATTAGCTGTCCGTTCTCTTGGGCAGTAAGGGTCGGAGAAGGGCAATCACTCATTCTACATATTGATTATTTGACTTGGATTAAAATCAAATTTTAATCTGTACCAAACAGGGGCTAAACATACCACAAGGGTGACCTATAAAATGCAAACGATGACAGAAACTGCATTCTAATATTCAACACAAGCACTCCATTAATTCGTGGCGGAGCCATGAGAGGTTGGAAATACATTAGGTTTGAACAACCTCTACCCACCCATCATGCAGTGCTTAGAAAAATGCCACCACCTCCTCAAGTCCCATGCTCTAAATACCTACTTTGCTAATTTACCCCTTGAAACATTTTTAACTTCTATCAAATGCCAATCTTTGGAATTTTTTAATATAAATTTGTACAAATTAAATTTTAATTTCAATATGTTATACTTGTTTTGATGATCGAGTTGGTTCACGTGAAAAGGGTATACTTATTAATTTTAAAAGCTTTCAATTTTTACGCCATTATTGATTGTAGAGATAGTGTTTTCTTCTACGAGCACTATGAAGAATCGATAGCGCAATTGATTTGGACATGAATAGACGAATGATAATATGGTCGAGTATGTTTGAGGAAGAATATTCATGATAAAATCATTTTTGTACGAAAATCTGTGGGGAACAACTGTATGCATCCAAAGAAAATATTGTAGCATTTTTAATATCTTTGTTTTATGGTCTTGTTACAATTTTTTTACTATGAGTTAAATTATTCCCCCTACTAGAATAAAAATGGCTCCACCCTGCTAATGCTCGCTAATGAAAAAATGATAGGAAAGCAGTTCACCATGGTTCAGATTACTTCTCCATCAATAAAAACTTAATTTACCGAAAATTTGTAATAAGTTCCCTCTGTATCTCTTACCTTGTCAAATACAGGATACTCAGCCTTAAAGCGAGTGCAAACAAACTGCAGAATCTCTTCATTGGTGCCAGGTTCTTGAGAGCCAAACTGATTACAAGGAAATGCCAATATCTCCAAACCTTTGCAGTGGACAAATAATGAATGAATGATATAAAAATTTCAGATGAAAAGGCATTTACCATACTTGGTTCCTTCAACCACCTCCTCCCCCCAATCAAAAATAAAATAAAATAAAATGAAATGAATAATAATAATAATAAAGAAAAGAAAATGAATAAAAACAATCCAACTCTTGGACTGTCATTTGTTAGCCTTAAGAAGTTATATCAATTACCAATACCAAGTCAAAGTAGAGAACCGTAAACATAGGAAAATTAAAGAATAGAAACAGTGAAATTACATGAAAACTATAAAGACACCTAGAAATATATGGAAAACGATCACTATAAATGAGTGCATGTATTGTCAAATTCAATAAACCGTGACTTTAGGTTACCTTGATCCTTGTGCTTCTGATATATTTCTGTCAACTCGGTGTAATTTGAATTAGCAAGGCCACTGCAGAAGACAGGATATAAAATTGATAGGTATTCTTTTTTTAAAAAGTGTAGCAGGTTATTGATACTAATACACAATACAACTGATTCTCCGACTTCGGAAATTACAGGATTGCAGAAATTGTCCAGCAAGATACTGATAATTTGCAACATACTCCATATGGATTGTCTTAGATCATTACAAGGGAACAAATAAAAATATACCTCAATTCAGAAAATGATTAACGATGAGAAGGTGAAACATATACAAATCTATTGACAGTCTTATGCTTGAGTTATGTTGGCAAAAAAACGTTGAATAGTCTCATCAGACAGTGATAGAATGCAGCGTGTCATTTGAGAAACATCTTATTTTTCCCGAAAATCACTAGACGTGACTAATGAGGTTATAGCTTGTTTTAAGCAAAATTCATATCCAAACCAATGCTTATAGTTATACAAATTCCAACATGTGCATCCAAGACTTGATGCTATGCTCCAAAACATGTATACAAACTCGTATTTACACACGTGAGAGGATACATTGATATTAGTCTTTACTATTGTAAGCGGTTTCTTGTCATGACATGTGAATATTTTATTATTTTATTCCAAAACATAAAATATTCAAAACATCAACCAAATACCAGAATCTTCATTTTATTATTTGGAGCTTAACATTCTATGATTCTTCAAAGAAAGAAGGAAACAAAGTACTCAAAAGAAGCCACCATATACCACATTGATGCAACATTGACAATCAGTAGAACTTTTCCCTTGTAAATGCTGAGATCAACATCGTTCCCTTTAACATCCTGAGATCGTAGAGTTTTTAAATATTCATCACGTGGGCATATAAAACCCAACATGGGGTTAGTATTTTATCATGTGTGCCTCAATACAATAAGAGCCCGTGTAACTTTAAACAGACCTGCATACATCATAAATCGTGTAGTTGAAAGAACTAGATAGAACAATGAACATGATTTTAACTTATTTTTCTAACTTAATATTGCGAGGTACTATGCAATCATCTCTACCAAACATAACATAAAACTATTCCCGTTTATGTTTCTCTTGAAGCACTTGTTACTATGATGAATTACATGCTTTCACCCTTTAAACAGCATCATTCATCCATGGTAAACAAGAAGTTCACCACTATCCAAACAAAGTTCTATGCAAAGAAAATCAAGAACGAATAAAACCATTCAACAAAAGATTGCCAAATATCAATCCAACGTCCTGAAGTTTCAAATGATAATATTTAACATGATAGTAGAGCATATAAAAGATTCTATACAGGCAAATGAAGTTTGTGAATGTACAAGCACAAACAATTCTTCATAAAAGCAAATATCTATACCTACAAGATTGACAATTAAATTTGTGAAAATACGAGAGCTTGTACTGTCAATCCCCTACCTAAAACATCAAGAGCTCACTTCAAAAAATCTGCATATTCGCAAATGTAAAAACATACATGATCTTTATCTAAACGATTAACAATAAGAAAGAACAAAAAAATTAAAACCTTGACGGTGAATTCGTGCACTGACTGGGGTTGGCTTGCCATTATGTAATCTGTTATCAAACCGCACAAAAAGCTCTTCGTTGAATTAATAAGAGAGGAAACCCAAGAAAATATAGACCTCGTTTCAATTGGCTTACAAAAATCGAAGACGTAAGCAGTAAAGTTACCTGAATTTTCTTTTACGGAAGAATCGTGAATGCTTTGTGAAGACGCTAAGTTACACGTGACGAATAGATGCTATGCCACGTGGGAGTATATGTCCAATCGACGGTGCAGATCATTTCGTGGTGAATGCACTTAATTTTTTGATATTATTGCAAGAATAAAGATAAACCAACAGGGTCGATGACCAACCATTGACAGATTTTGAAAATTTAATGTGAATTGTCTTTTTTACCCTCATTCCTATTATCTTTATTTTTTATATTATTTTCGCAGCCCAAAATTGGTATCAGAACCTAGTAACGAGACTGAAAAATATAACAACAATTAAAATGAATAGAAATGATAAAATGATTTTAGAAGAATTACAATATATTAATATATTAAATAATACTAATCGAATTAAATTACAAG
>CAIGRP010001494.1:0-16348 GCA_903798385.1 Fraxinus cuspidata
TTCATTTTACATGGAAATTATCCATTAAAGTGATTTTTTTTAACAATTGGATATGAAATTTAGTTCAATTGCCCAAAAAAAAAAAAGAAACTTTTTAGCAGAAACTGGAATTCAAAGTTAGGAAAATGAATTCCTTAAAACCAAGGAATTCAGGTGCGTGGGGGGGGGGGGTGAGAATTGTTTTTCCAAGGAAAATTTTGTCAATTAAACATGGCCAAAGTGGGAAATGGAATTCATTTTCCATTTTCCCTAGAAAATAAGACCAATCAAACATAGCCTTATTTTCCAATGAATAGGCTTGTACAACTTAGTCATAACTGTGGGTAAATGGTGGCCCACCGATACCTCACAATAATGGGGGCGGGTGGGATTTTTTTGGCAATTTTTTATTATCATGGGTCCCGCATGAGGCCCGCCCATGTGAGTGTGGGTAAAATTTGGACAACGCTATATGTACATAATTTTTTTTACCTAATCTTTTACCTACACCCACAATAGGATGTGGAGACCACATTTTTTAGAGTTTTTTTTTTTTTTTTCACATGGACGTCGCGTACATGTGAGAGGGTGTAACATTTTCGGTTAGGACAATTCAATACAAATAGTTTTATTCGTAAAATTTATGTGAAACCAATTTCTGTACATAAGGCTTTGATACCTCCCAACTCCTAATTATGTCAAATTGCTCAATCGATGGGATTTTTTTACATTTTATTTTGTTCCCTATTGTGGATAAGAAAACTAAGTCAAAGTCAGCTATGGAAAAAAAATGTCAACTCATATAATACTTTCCAATTGAAATTAAATAGCATTATAGTTATTTCTTGATAAATAATGGAAAATAAAGAACATATAATGCCATCAAGATTTGAACGAGCTAAAGAGTAACATGAACTGTGAATTATTATATTTCAATTTCAAGAAGATCATAATATAAGCAACAATTTTGTATACAAGTTGCTAAAAACAATATGCTAAAACGCGATGTCAATGCACATATAAATATATTCATTCTCGTCAAGAAACTCAACCCTCAATTAATTAGCCTCATCTTTGTCACCAGCTGCCACTGCCATGGCCAGCTACCTTATTTTTCTTGTCTTCGTCTTCGCCTTCTGTCTTTTGTTGGTATCAGCTGAATATGGAGGTGAAATTCCTTTGCATTAATCATGCATTCATATATTCTCCTCTCTTCATTTATTTCAATATTGATGACCATTTTTGGTTTTTTTTTTTTTAAATGTAATAAATGATATTAAGCAGGTCCGATCTACTTGAATTGTTAAAACGGCTCAATATTGTCAATTACGTGATTCTACGAATCAAAGTGGAAAAGTAGGTGGATATATAAGAGTCCTAATGCTTTGAATTATTCGAATTTTCTCCAGGTTTGCTTATAATTTTTTTTTTTCGTAATTTTAGTAATTTTTTGCTAAAAATCAAACAACTCAAGGACTATTTTCCAGCAAGTCGTACTATAGACTATAGTTGATTCAGCATTGGACGATTCAATAAAAAAAATAAAATTAAAAGCGTATGGACTTGATATCAAACTTGATGAACACGAACCCTTAGCATCTGGAAGGGATATGGGTACTCCATCGTACTGGGAGCGAAGAGCTGAGCTTTTTTGAAAACAAGAACGTGCCACAGTGTGTGAGCCTCTTAATGAAGTTGAAAACCATCAATATACTCCGAATAGAGACTTAGAAGTACTTAACAATACTAAGGTTAAAAATCCAATCAAAAACTCAATTAAGATGATGTCTGAGGATAATCTGGGGAACCTGCAAGGTACTTGCTAGTAGGAGGAGCCTATCAGGCTATCTTTTTGGAGAAAGAGGATAAGGAGAGAGTTGTGTCACAAGTTTCATACATAGATAAAATATTGGTCAAGTTTGCAATGCAGGATTTCAGGAAGAGGTATTTTCCTTCTCGGCATGGAATCCACCTCTCCAAGGAACAGTGTCCTTAAATTTCCGAAGAGGTAGGGCGTATGAGATGAATATCGTATGTATTGACTCTAGGCAGCCTCATGTATGCCATTTTATGTACTAGACCAAATATTTAATATGTTGTCGATATAGTGACGAGTCGGTATCAATCTAAACAAGATCTTAGCATTGTTTAGTAGTAAAATATATATTCAAGTATCTTCGGAGTCCGAAAAATCATATGCATGTGTACCTAGAATCATAGTTGATGGCCTCTGATTCTCAATTGGACAAGGACTCTAGAAAGCCCACATCAGGATCCTTATTTATACATGGTGAAGGAACTATAATTTGGAGGAGTATTAAACAATCCTGTATTGTTGATTATACCATGAAGGTCGAATATGTGACAGTTTCTGAAGCAGCCAAAGAGGTTGTTTCACTCAAAAATTCCTTGCAAATTTGAAAGTGGTACCTACATGCATTGGCGCAACCCATGATGTTATAATGTGGTAAGAGTGAGCTAGTGACAAATGTAAAAGAGTCAAGAAGCACTTAACGGAGAAAACATATAATATAGTAATATCATCTCTTAAAGGAGATAGTCGATCGTGAGGATGTGACCGTATGCACGATTGCTTCGGAATAGAACATCGTCGATCTATTCCGAAGAGCTTACTAGCTGCTTGTTTCGAGGCTCCAAAACACGTTTGAGCACCATTGTTCCATGTACAATAAGTGCTAGAATTGTAAGTTAACTTGAATATTTAACCTTGGTACACCAACCAATAGTCACAAAATATGTAACTATCATACTTAGAACCAGCGTTCTAAAAAGATCGTCTAGAAACTAGGGCAAAATATCTCACTTCGTGCTTGGACGCTTTTTTTTCCACTTCTTAAACGGTTAGTTTTTTCTTCTCTCTTTTCGTCTTCCCTGTGCACGTTTTATTAGTTTGTTTTTTTCCTTTTTCGTAAGTCTTTTATTTGACTTTTTAACTTATTATGTTTTTTTTTTAAAAGAACTTTTATTAATTTCAATTTTTTTAATAGACTTCATCTATACAAAAGTTAAAAATGATTTTATCTAAATAGTTAAATAAGATTTAAGTTATGGTGATATCTATATTATGTAATTATGATTTTGAAACTCGTTATTTTGTTCCAAACTCCAAAAACTTGTATGAAGTTCCTATAAATTTATTAAATAGGATTTGTCTAGTTGAAAATCGAAAAATATTCTAATTTTTGCATTTCGAAAACTTGGAAATTGTATAATTGACTAATGATATAAGTTATTAAGTAAATATAATATTTTATAATTTTAGATATTTGATAAGTATTATTTTAATTATTAAATTATTTTTAAAATGATTAAAATTTCCAAAATAATATAAAAAAAAAACGTTTTTTCACATCTAAGCTTCGTCTAGACTCACTTATACTTGTAAAATTTGAAACTTTGTCTCCACATCTAATCACGCTTTACATTTTTTAGAATATTGCTCAGAACACACCTCGTGTGACTAAATTTATATTTCTTCCTCCTATCAATAGTCATTTTTTCCAACATAATGGACCATGCCTCATTCACAGCGTAGAACTGAATTTATTTCTAAATGTACTTTGGGTTATCCAACTTTGAGCGTAGAAGACAAAAATAATTGGAAAATGATTGCTTTTCACTTGCGTTTTATTACTTTTTTTTACAAAAGATATGGACTTACAATCACTCAAGAGTTACAATATCAATACAATTAAGCTACAGAGACAGTTGACGTGATTGGGCGACAGGTGTTGCGTGTGGCTCTTTTTTTTTTCCCTCAAACTGTCCAATAAATATTTGACACGTGTTCCCTGTTTTTAAATCCTGTCAAATACCCTTCTTTATGTAGCAAGATTGATATTAATATAAGTTGTAGAATTGTAATTGTGGCTCATAGCATAAAATTATCGAATATAAAACATATATATTTGTATCACATACCATTAAATTGAGGTGGAGTTAAGGTTGTGGTAGAAAGTACATATACAACTTTGGTTAATTTCATTTTAGATGATTTAGCTTTCAGTAAATTCCTTGCTGCGCTACTCAAGTATAACTTATTGCAATTATATCAACGTTAATATAATTTTAATATTAATCATTTAATTACGTTCCAGTACTAAGTTTATAGTCTTAATACTTTAAAATTTGACAGCAATATGATGTCTTTTACGTTTTAAATACAAATATATCACGTAATTGTGTCGAGACGATAAAACCTTTAAAAAAATCATGTTTGGAAACTAATTGTGATTCATGCAATGGATCATACTCAAAACTTGGCTTCTAAAAGTTGAGGACTCATATGTCATAATTATAATCCGTATAAGGACAGAAAATTCAACCTTAATTTTCCTTGTAGAATAGAATAATAATGCTCGATTTATAAACAACAAAAATCTAATTCATGTAATCTTGCATAGATTATATCATTTCCTTTTGTCTCTTCCTTCGATAAGTAGAAGCAAAACACCGAAACAAAATTTCCAATTGCAATTTTACTAGCTGTGCAGCCCGCTTACAAGGAGATGCCCAACGAAGATCAGCAATCCTCGGTTATTCCCCTTTATAATTAAAAACTTCAATTTCCATTTCCGTTTCTAAAGGTATTTTTTATCGTTAATAATCTTTCGTTATGTTTTCTATAGATGGGAAAAGAGCATGATCATAGATTCCAGCGCACTGAACAATGGAAGCCTGTTTATTCTTGGCTGGAATCACTTGACACAATTGAGGTAATTAAGTCCAATGATGTGTTGGATTGGCTGAATGCAAACCCAGAAATCAGTGACAAATTGCATTCTAAGCATGCGCGCCACCATTTGCTTCATTATATCAAGATATTGCATGCCAAAATCTTGAAGCGAAAGGTAAATCTGGTATTTTTATTGTTTTTTAATTGTGTATCTGTGATTTTTTTGTATTAGTTTCTCATGTTTGCTTAATATTTTTTCTGTTTTTTTTTTTTAAATTTAGAATGAATGGTCGTTTTATTTATTTGTTATTGGTTAAAGGTCTGGACCTTTATGAATTTTGAATATGGGTTGGAATGGCTAAATTGGGTTTTTCGATGGAAAAGTTGAGATGATGCCAGTGGAAAATATAAGATGGCATATCTCAAGATACTATATAGACAATTTCTGGTCCTTTTTTGAGGCATTTATTCCTTCGTAGTTTCCACTACTTAGACTCATTTTACGGTTTGAATTTCGAGCATATTGGTTTGAGCAGTTCCCATAATGTTTTCTATTTATGATGTGCTTAACTGATAACACCTATTTCTTTTTTTCTTTTTTCCAAGGAAAGTCATTTTGATGATGGGTGTTTTTTGACCAGTCTGTTTCTGTTCCAGCTGTTTCCATCTAGTTCTATTTGAGCACGACATATATTTGAAGTACTGCTAAATTTCAATAGCTTGAAGTGGTTATAGCGTTTTTTTCCCTGATTATTTCTTCAAGTGCGTGAGGATAATGAAAGAGTAAAGTGCTAGAAGGCGGTGCATTGGTGTTCCCTATATGAATTAATTTCTTTTAAATTGTGCAACACATTAACTGCCTGTAATAAATAAATTAGATGTTAATTTAGGTTCTTGAACAAAACCTTCTAATGCATGTTACCCTTCTTGTTTGACATGTTGGGGAATTCTATATCAATTGCTTTTAATATGAAAAACTGACTCTTGCAAAGTTTGTAAAGTACAAGTTCAATAGTTTCTTTATCACGTAAAATGTGGGGACAGAAATGGAATGGAGTCATTGTGGTTTACCTTTGGTGCCAAGCATATGATGACGTGGAAGTGGGAGAGGAAGCGGTTGAACCACATATGGGATAAGGCTCAGCTCAGTTGAGCAATCTGGGTTTCTGGGATTTGATGCGTTCGGTACACTTTTGGCTCAATAACTACTACTCAGATAGGCAAATAAATGAGTCGAAGTCCCCTGAATATGACGATTAGATAGATGTCATTTGCTGCCACACGTTCTGTTTTGTGCAACAGTTTTAAAGATTTTAATCTTTACAGGTGTAATAATTTGTGAATCTTGGGAGAATTCTATAATTGAGGGAGATTCTGTGTGTTCTTCAAATATTAGTAATCATCCAATATAGTATTTACCTTGGGGCTCTGCTTATATTGGCTCTGCTCTGGTTCACATTATTTTGTCCTGGGGATTAATCACAGTTGTAGCAGGTCCAAAATTGCTGTCCTTTAAAGAAAAAAAAAATAAAAAGTAATATAAATAAAATAAAAAGATTAAGAAAAGATTCAGTAAGCATCCATGATTGAGTATTCCTTACTCAATGGATAATGCTGTTGCGCAATTTTAAAGCACTATTGTGTTTCTTTAGTGATATGAGATTCCAATTAAGTAAACAAAAGGGACTGACGATTGTTTTCCATTTTTTCTTCCACAAGATGCAGTTTGAATCTGAAATAAATATAATATCTTCAGTCAAAAGTTGAAGAAGTCTTTCTAACATGGTGGACTTTCTAGTATTCTTAAGAATAATATTTTGCTTCAGCTATTAATGAAACCTATTTCTAGATATTATTTTGAATTATGTGAATAATTGGAGTTTTATGTGCTAGCTGTTGTCTTTTGCATAAAAAACTTGTTCTTCTGATATTCAAGTCCGTAAACAACCTTTTTTTGTTCATGACATGGGACAATTCAAGATTCCCCCCTTTTTTCTTAAATAATATGTTAAAAACATTTTAGGCTGTTACGTTCCTTTAAGAAAGAGACAAAAGCTGAAAGTCTTGGTTAATTCCTTATGAATTTTCTGTGTCATTCTGGAATAATTTTATGGTCTGAAGATTCTGCGCTGATTGTATTTGTATTTGGAACTCATTTGATAACAGTTTAGCAGCCTCGACCAAGATGCCACTAATAGATTCACAATGTCAGCCAAAGCAGAAATCTAACCGAGTGGTTGGCTTTTCAGGGTTGCTTTCTGTCTTTGATTCTCTTCATTTTTTTGTTTTGGCGAAGACCTGTCAAAGAATACAACAATATTTGCTCGGGTGATGTTGATTTATAGTTGGAAATAAGAAGTATGTTGTTCCTTTCCAACATCAGCGCCAATAACGAAACTGAATTTCCCAAAAAAAAAAAAAAATCTCAGCAATAAACTGTTGTTTTCACATCTTGGTTCCAATTGTATTGATAGATGTGCTAAATCTCTTGTAAGTATTAATGCGTTAATACATGATATAGAACATTAATATTGCTCTACCATCTCACATTTCAAGGATTTATGTTGATCTTACATTATAAATTCAATATATGCTTTAATCCAAAGAACTACCTGATATTTTGACAGTGATATTTTGTGATGGCTCCCATTTAAGTTATAATGAGTTTTTTTTTCAATCTTATTTGGTTCTGGCCTTTGAAATTGATGGTGACTTTTTGTTTTGGCTGTAACATTATATTTCAAATGAAGTATTCAAGCAACGATGATTGTTTTAAGTATGAATATGTAGTTTACTTTTAATCCATTTTCAATTGGACAGGGATTGATAGTCAGAAAGATTGATCAGAGGAAGGGAGCACTTCATTGTAATGGTAGGTAGTTCCATTAAATTTATATTAGATCGGAAAGTTACTTATTTCGTATAGTTGATTTGCCAGCATGATAATTAGAACAAATTGATTTTTATAATCATTCTTTTCAAAGTTATATTCAGGATGGGTTGTGTCAATGTCATAATCACAGGATCTGATCATTAGGCCTGGGATCTAGACAATCATTTTCACGATTAACTATTTATTGGCTTAGACACAGATGTAGCACAGCTCGTAGAAAGACCATTATTCAAAATTCACAAATATGATTTCATACCAAAAATGCATTGAGTGAATTTAATCTGCATGCTTCAAATGCAAAATTCAATAGTAATCTAAATTCATAAATGCAATCAGTTGCGTCGGCTCGTTCTTACTAGAGACAATCACCACTTATTTACTTGTTGATGCCTGATTTATGGTCAAATTTCCAGGCTATGAAACCTTTTGGTTGGTTAGTGTGGTGGCAAGCCAACCATAAAAAGGTTAGTAATTATTGATGAGAAATAAAATAGATTGTGCTTCTCGTGGTACCATCTTGTGAGGTGGGAAGCACTTAAGAAGCTTATCAGAGTTGGGTAATTGGGTGTTAAAGCCTTGGTGGTTTCCTATAAAGCTTTTTGTTGGTAAATGGTTATGGAGGTTTGTGCATGAGTTATCAGGTTTGTGGAGGAGAATTACTGCTAGCAGTGCTTATAAAAGCTCAATCAAGTATTTGCATTTTATGTGTATGAGACGAGTCGTAAACCTCAAACTGTTATGAGGCGTAAGCCTCAAGACAGACTAATAAAATAATTCTAAAAAATATAAAAATACGGAAATATGCTCCTAATAAACCATAAACCATCTTAAAAATCACAACAAAAAATTTAAACTTGAAAACAAAAACGTAAAATAGATCATTAAAATAGCAATAATAAGTTCAAAATTAGCAGTCACATAAAAAATGGTAATCCTACTAGAAGTAGAAATGGCCTACAACTCTTCGATATCATCATTATTTAAGATCTAGAGCCTGTTTGGAGGAAATTTTATTGTCATTTTTAGAAGAAATTTGTCCGCACAATTACTCACTTCCCAATTCAAATTTCTCTGACAGTTGTAGCATGATTTTGATGGACCCTGCCTTTTCAATTACACCAACCACTTGACAAAATTACCCTCATTGACCGACAATAAAAGGCTGTCGTGTGTGAGCAATTGCCAAGCCACTTTTGACTTCTTCACTTGAAAATGGGTAGAACATTTATGGCCAAGCAAGTGAAGTAGGAAGAATTTTCCAGCAGGAATAAGTGGTTCACTTTTTGTCCTTCACTTTGACTTTTCAAAGCCTACTAATTTGACAAAGGAGTGTATTACAATGAACCATTTTTTAGGAATCATGTACATGTCAACACTTGTTTTGTGTGATATTGTACTATTCACTATCGTTGCAATATTGAAGTAATACAGTTGAAGCGTTTGTAAAAAAATTGGACGCATATTTTGTTTTTCATTTTTAGGATCACAAATTTTCTAAAATTCCCGGTTTCTCCAAAATAAAAATTTTTGAAATGCGAATTTTCTTCGAGCGATAAAACATCTTACGGATTGAACTATGGGAAGGGATTCCTACTATCTCTGACCAAATTACGTGCCAATAACGTCAACATGTGGGTTTTACACCTACAAAAAACTCATTGTTGTTGGGCCATATAATCGCGAAGTCTGTCCCACTCACTGCGCGGCATTTCAGTCATTCATTTCAGCTGCGATTTCGTCATCCTCATTAGGTAGCTCCACTTTTGAAGCGCTTGGGTCTGTCTTAACTCTTGTAAATGCCTTGTCAATGACTCCAGCCCGTAAGAAAGTTGTGTACGCCCATTGTTTCTACAACAACTTCTACTTGTGTTTGAAACGAGTAGCTCGGCATACGATCGAGTATTTGCCATCTTTGTTTCCATACACCGAATGCTCTTTTAATTACATTTCTGCATGATAAGTGCATGATGTTGAACCGCTCCCGAGCGTTCCGAAATCTTCGGACATGACTAGTTGCTTCATCCCGAAATTGCTAAAAATGATACAGTATATCTGACCCTTTATATGGTGCCATGTATCCAGGTTGATGTGCGAAACCAGAGTCAACCAGATAATACTTCCCTGGAGTAGGTAAGGGAAAATGAATGTTTGGACTGTAGATCGCACGATTAAGAATTCGTGCATCGTGTGCATTTCTAGTAGTGCCTGGAAGCTCGAACGTAAAGCATAAATTGAAATCGCATGCTGCAAGTACGTTCTGTATTGGAATACCTTTTCGGCCAATGAAGTTGACCCGTTAGTGGCGAGGCAGCACAGCTCTAACGTGCGTTTCGTCAATCGCACCGATACAATTATTGAATAATTGTTTCTTCCTCGTATCAGGGACATGATGCTCTGCCCCTGCATTGTAGTTCGAGCGCGGTTTGATTGTATTTGCTGAAAGCGCAACGATTGCTCGTAACACTTCTTTGAAGTAGTAGCATACCGTTTGTAACGAATGATTAAATAATGCCTGGACCTATTTGTACCCCTTCCCATGGGCTAATATGCACAAAAACATACCAACATTTTCGTACACGTCCACGTGTCGACTGCTCCTCAGTCTGTAATCNGTTTGTAACGAATGATTAAATAATGCCTGGACCTATTTGTACCCCTTCCCATGGGCTAATATGCACAAAAACATACCAACATTTTCGTACACGTCCACGTGTCGACTGCTCCTCAGTCTGTAATCATCACGAAGAATGTGTGCAAAACGTCTCAACATTGCAGGGTACATTCAAAACTCCTGGTAGCACAGTTGCCCAGTTCCAAGCATTTCCTCCAACATAAACATATGACCGTTCTGAGCAAAAGGATATCTAAGAATACGTCGACGTTGTGCGTAATAGTAGTTCCTCACATCACATTCGGCTAGTCTGCAATATTGTAGCCACTCCATTATATCCGCTGCTAACTCTGTCAAGTAGTCCTCCTCTTCAACTTCATCCTCAGAATTTGACTCCGAGATTAGACGGCAATCAAAGTCGAAGTCCTTCATTGCAATATTTTCTGCTAAAAAAAGAAATGCACACGACACTAATACAGTTCCAGAGAGTAATAACTCTATTTAAGGGGACTAGTGTATGTATGAACAAATGTTGGAACTCAACTAGCATTTAACAGAGGAATCCAGTGGATGGCGTGTTCAAGTCAAATTGACATTGCATTCATTAAAGTAAATAAAGGACCTTACACCAATTTCACAGTGACTCTATTACAGTATTGTCATGGGGAAGCCTGCCAAAATTATGCTGAAAATTTCTCATGGGCATGGAGGTCCCACTGCACTACAATAAGTTATATATGAAACAGGTTAATATAGATTGACAAACCTCAAAGATTGAACAATATGTTAAACAAATAACTAAGCGCAAACCATTTTATGGAACTGAAATTAATCCATCGTACGAGTACATAGGAGAGACTGAAACAAAGCAAATACATACAAGAAATGAAACTGAACAGACAACCTACGGATTTCACTTCTTCTTACCCTTTTTGTGGTCAGCGAAAACCCACTCAAGCCAATCCATCTTCTCATCAGCATCCATCATAACTTCGAGCATGTCCCTGGTATTCTTACGCGATATAAGTATGCACGCGTAGTGAAACATCTCAGTTTTTCGCTTTAGTCAGCCAGTCGCTAACAGCTCTCAAGACATGCTTTTATGTCGTTCTTAACCGGACGAATGATAACATTGATCTTCGCAGACACTATCTCGAAGGCGCTGCTAGCACGGTTCACAGAGTACGACAATTCCCGACTTGTGAATTTCTTCATCTTTTCCTTCTGCGTACCCGACCCGGACTTACGTTTCTCCCCCTTCGCGTGCCAGAAATGGACATGCTCGATTTACCTTTTGCGTCTTCTGCCTCGTCGCTTGAGCCGCTACTCTCGTCGTCTATAGGGATCGCATCTCGAAAGTCCTCCATACCGCTGTCTTAAAACAAGTCAAACCTTGTTCTACATAGCTTCGTTGGTGTGACTGCATATTTTTCACTATCAAATGTGTTGACGATATCGAATGTAGATATCACTTACGTCTTTGTCCTTATAGTTGTTATTTTCCTACGTCAACATTTGAGATAAATAAGTACCATGACAAACAGATTACAAGTGATAGAGTGAGAGATAAACCTTTATTTTCCGACACCACCATTGCTCATCCGCGCAAATGTGTCCAGTTGTTGAATCGAACTCAACCCAGTGCAATTAAGCAACTCCCTTACCCGTTGGTGGTCCCCCCTCATGGAGTCTCATTTGTTTAGCAACTGCTGCTTACTCCATTTGCGCCCGGATGTGGTGGAACAAAAATATAACTCGCTCCTACCCGAGTTCGGTAAAGCACCGACCCTATCGATGTCCCTCTGCAATGGCTGTTTTGCAGGAGGCGATGAACACCTTTAGTATCGCCAGATTCCATCGTGTATTTTTTCGGGAGCTTTCGTCGATGTTGACATATGTGGGTGTGGACGAGCTCGCATGTAGCTGATTATCACCTGCGTCGAATAGGAACATTAGCAAAAACAGGGATCTCGTCCTGCCGTCTATTGGAGAAAATGTGGAAGCAAAATGACTTCGAGCTTACAAACATGACGGACGACAAGGTTTATACGAAATGTAACACTTTAGCGTACTCACCTGAGTGTGAAACAGATCCATGAGTACGAGCAAATTGTACTTGACGGCCACAAAAAATTGTCGATGGCGGGGGTGGGCTTCAAATGAAAATCCCCGATTGCGAGGTGCGTCGTATCAGGCGGAGTTAGAGGTCTTTGACCTGTGAAAGAAGATCGAGAATCGTGAAGTAAATGCCGATTACGTAACGCAGTAACTCTTAGCAGAAATTCCATTTGGGTTACATCACTATTTTAAATAAAGAAATGGAAAATCGAATTCCTGCACAACACCAATTTACAATTCCAAACCAAAATATGTTTTTTTCTACAAATTTTAGTTTTCATTTGTTGTTGTTTTTCACTTCACCATTTGCACTAATTTCCCAAACTTCATATAATCGATGAATAACCACTATAAAATTTAGGAAAAATTAACAAATCTGGAGCAGTCAACATAGCATAAATATGCAGCCATCTTATACAAAAATAGAATGAATAGTAAAATTTAAAATTAAAGATTTAACAAATGTTGGAGCACTTTTCACATGATGGGGCTCGTTGCCGTCGTCACCGCAATCGAGGCTCACCGACGATTTTGATGGAGGAAATGGAGAGAGCCACAATCAATGTTTGGGAACAGTAGTAAGAGGAAGACAACACAACATTGGCATATATTTAAGGACTTTTAATCGGATGGGGCTCCTCGTCGTCGTCAACGCAACTTGGATCGAGGGTCACCGACGATTTGGACGGAGGGAAGAAAGAACTACTATGAACAATGAAACTGTAGTAAGAGAAAGAGAGAGACACACATATAATGGGTTGGATACATGAGTTATTTTAAAGGGAAGAGCAAAGTGGAAATGAATTTTCAACCAGGATGGTGAATAAGGAGAAGTCAGAAATGGAAGGGAGAGAAGAATGACACTGTTGATACAATGGTAAAGGGAAGAATGTAAGTGGAAATGAATTTTCTAACATTTAAGTGGTTGAGAATTGAGGGTGAAAATGTAAATTAGGGAGAGAGAATCTTACATTTTTTTTTTTTGCAGTGGACTGTGTCAGAATTTTGGAAAAT
Source organism: Fraxinus cuspidata (assembly GCA_903798385.1). Lineage (NCBI taxonomy): Eukaryota > Viridiplantae > Streptophyta > Magnoliopsida > Lamiales > Oleaceae > Fraxinus > Fraxinus cuspidata. Next base: position 13,312 of record CAIGRP010001494.1, read on the forward strand.
GGGTATAAGCCTTGCATTGCAACGGTCATATTATTGATAAAAATGAAACTAAAAATTTCTCCCAAGCAGGTCCTATTAGAAAGTCATCTTGTTTGATTCCCTTATTTCTTCTCATTGTACGTCATCATCCTCCACTTGTGATGGTGCCTTTTCTTTCCCTTAGGGCCTGTTTGGGAGTACTTTTTTTTTTCTCTCACCAGTTTTAAGTGGTTTTTTTTGGCACCGTTTATGAGGGGTTGGAAAAATTGGTGCTTGCTAATTTTTTTGAGCACCGATTTTAAATGGTTTAAAAAACACCCAAAATCGGCGTAGTGTAATTTTGAATGGTTCTCTCAACCCACCAAATCGGCGGGTTATGACCGTTTCTCATATTTTCATCTAATTTTACCCTTTTATAAAATAATTATTTTCCGTCAACATATTTTATTCAAAACTGAATTGTAAATAAAAATATATTAACTAAAAACTTATTTGTGATTTAACTTATATTATAATTTTAAAAAGTACTTATAAGTAAAATATTATTTACAAGATAAGAAAAATCATATTATAATTAAAAATTACTTATAAGTAAAACATCAATTTTATGTAAAAAAAATTATGAAAAAAAATACTATTAATAATACAAAAATTCACTTATAAAATATAAAAAGTTACTCATAAGTAAAAAAAATCACTTAAACTTATTTAAAAGTATAATTTACTTATAAGTAAAAAAATATTAACTTAGAATTTTAAGTAAATATTTAACTTTATTTAATTTTTTTAAGTTAAATATTAACTTATATGTAAAAAAAATTATCTATAAGTAAAATATCACTTATGAGTAAAAAAAAAATCATATAAATTAAATTTTATTAAGGACATATATGTAATTTTATTCTTTTAAAAAACTTTTAGAACCTGTGGATAATAGGTTGGACAATTTTAAAAATCGCTACAAAAGTCACTCAAAACCGATCCGCTTGTAAACGATCAAAATTGGTACTTTAAAAAACGCTTGTAACCGGTACGTCGAAACTCCTAAGCAGATCCTTGTAAGTACATAAAACAAATAATCCAAAAAGCTAAAGTCAGTAATACAATATCAAAAAAGGCAAGATAAACGAGCGCACATCTCAACCACCATTAGGCTTAGCCTCGAGGCGGTAAGTTAGGCGCAAGCCTCAGTAATGTGGCATAATCCTTGACAGATGCATTCAAGACGTAAGCTTCAAGGCATTTAATGAAAGCTTATATGAGGCAGGACTCAAGGCATAAGCCCTAAAATGCATTTTTAAAACAATGACTGTTGAGAAGTGTGGCCATATTGTGGGATATTGGCGTGACAGAGAATGCAAACTTCCTTACAGTGTGGAACTTTGCGTGGTATTGGACATTTGCGAATTGATTTTGGGTTTACAGTGGGTAATGGCACCAAGATAATATTTTGACCTGATGTTTCAATGATAATGTGATATTACTAAATGAATTCCCTCGACCATATGCTGTTGCTATAAACAAGAGGGGAGTGATCTCTTTTTGATCTTTATTAATTCTAATTGTCTTGTTAACCCTAAAACACTCGGATAAAAGATTGGAAGTTAATCTAAGGCCTTTCCTCTGGGTGTCGGATATGAAGGTCCCCTTCAAGTTTACATCTCTTTTAGTTTACAATATCATTTAAATGCTTAAATTTTGTTGCTTTGAGATTCCTCATTTCATTTATCTCTTTTTTACTTTTGATCACTTAGTATTTTCATCTTCGTGATTGACATGAATTATTAAATTTCTCTCTGTCAAATTTGCAGGCCCTAGTTTGAGCAGCATACCTAGAGATAGTGAGCTCTACAAAGCAAAACTAAGTGAAGCTTTGCTGAAATATGAGATGTACGTACATTATTTTACCACTCTTTTGCCTTCGTCCAAAAAGTTATAGGCCTATTGCACGATTTCAATACTTACCTCTTGTATGTTGCTTTAGCTTGGTAGGCTTGGAGAAACAGCTTATACCTCTCTTTGGACAACATGTAAACTGATGATACATTTCTCTTATATGAGAGATGAGAATCTGCACAAGATTTTGATGGTTCCGAATCTCTCTTTAGTTTAACATGGCAGATTTTCTCATGTAGCCAGAGATGTTCAAACTTATATTCAGTATGATACATCTGTTTGTAGCTTTGTAAATTCCCTCTCGGCCAAGTAGTTTCAACTTTTATCATCAATGTGAATAGGGATCGAATATATATGTATTTTTTTGTTAGTTTATTTGCATTATCTTCTAAGCCATTTTTTTTTCTCGTCTCTGGTTTTTAGTTTTGTGATCGAGCTGGATTTGCTCTTCCTTTCATCTTTTTTTTCTTTATTTTTTATCATTATATGAAAATTGCCATTGGCTGTGCAGCCCCGTCTTCCTCTCAGACAAGGGCTGGAGATTTTTCTGATTCGGTTCTCCTGAAAATTCTTCTTTTTTGTGAAGAAGATGAAGACACAAAATGCGCCTCTTATGCTTTGCAGCAGCAGAACAGAAAATTCTTTGGGATATTACCTGCTTTAAATGTGAAGAAAGGATATGTTACTGCTGCATTTTTGTTTATGCGTTTCTATTTGACGTTACAACTTTGTTAAAATATACAGGATTTATATGTTCTCACAAAATGCTATAATCAAGCTAGACTAGGAGCGAAGCTAGAAAATTATATATAAAACAAAAATTTCATATATTTTCCCTATGCCTAAGCTAGGATAAGAAATGGGTGTGCAATAGAACAGCTCGATTCACAGCAGTCCCTTGACCAACCCGAGGTCCTGTAGAAGCAAACCCTACGGCCAATCCAAGAAATTAGTGGATTCATGATAAGTTCAAACTACTTATTTTAAGTCTAGGATTCTACTAATGTCCTAAAACAGAGAGCTGTGCTTTGCTTTATAGATGTATATGTAAACTATTTAATGTTATAAGTCAAAATATCAAGGTGGATATAATCATGGAGTAAAATAGGCGTATGCCTGCCAACAATTATTATTGCTACTTTTTGTTGGAATTAATTTCTAA
>CAIGRP010001499.1:0-15501 GCA_903798385.1 Fraxinus cuspidata
TTAAATATTTAAATTTTGTTACACTAGTGAAAAAAATTATTATGAAGAAGAGCCACTTGATAATTAGTCTCCTAGGGCCTCTAAATTCTCAGGCCAGTCCTGCTGGGAATTGTTGCATAATTATGTGTAACCTCCACCCTATCCCTTCACGTGCTCAGGCACTATTTTTTAATTTGGTCATCACAAAAAAATGCTGCAAAATGCCAAATGTACAACAATCTTTTATGCACATTTCAACTTTCACAGCCAAGAAGCGTTTAGTGATGTCATGCTTACCACAAGAACAGCAAGCACAGCCGTCGAGAAGGAAATCACTCCAGGCAAGATAGTGTTTGGAACATATGGGACAAATGTTGACCACATAACCTAAAACTCCATCCATGATGGACAAAGATCAGAACAAAAAAAATAATAATGCTGTTCTGAATCCAGCGAGTTTCTATGCATTTGAATGAGAGAAATTTTACTTGTGGAAGGGCAGAGAGCCCAGCAATAAGAATGAAATCTTCCCAAACACGCCAGATTTCCAGATTCATCAAATTAAAGTATTTCATAAAATTCACAATGAGACCAGATGCAACCACAATGGAAGTAGCAATAAAATGAGGAAGAGGCATAGCTTCAGCCATGGCCAGCTGCAACATCACCACATACATGGATACAACTCCTAGAGTCTGCACCACCACTGCTTCAGTTTCCCTCTTCTTGATAAAGTACGACATCAAAGACAGATTCCCAAGCATTCCAGTGAACATCCCCTGTACCCAAGAGTGATTAGTTTAGAACTTCACATGTTTGCCTGTGCTTAAAAGTAAGTTTTGTTATTAAAAGCAGCAAATTTAAAAATTATGTTTGGCAAACTAAGTAACTTAAAAGTATGTTTGACTTACTATTAAGCACAACCATATATATAAATTAAAATCCTAAGCAGCAATAAGGGCAAACAGAATGTGGTACCAGCCATGGAACAGCTAAGAGTGCAGACTTGTTCCCTGATAGAAGATTCCGGGCATTGAGTATAATCTGAGGCAGTTGCAACAACAGAAATGGTACATTTGCAGCTCCTGCGAACTTTGTTGTCACTGAATCCCATTGCTCAAAGTTCTCGCCTTTTCTCAATGTTGATGATTCTCGTGTTTGGTTTTCCTAGGAAAGAGCGAGGAAGGAATTTTAGCCCCAAGATAAAGAAACTTACAAGCAGGTTATTAGTAAACAATGGAGAGACAAAAGATGTTTGCTGCCTGAATAATTTCATTAAACTGCATATTAACTAGAAGGTGTGTTTCAAAGTTTACTTAAGAATATTAGAGATGCAAGGATAATACTACACCTAGACAATTTTTAATTCAAACTGAAAGCTGATAATGTAGTATACTGTACCTGATTCGTGGGATGAGTCTCTCCAGAGTTAAGTGCGGTAGCTGGTTTGAGCCGATAATGGCATACTGACAGTCCAAAGACCAGCGCCTCCTTCAAGTTGGGCCTTTCATGGATGGTTCGTTTCGAGTATGATTGAGAACAGAAAATGAACTCCAAACGACGAGGATAAGAGCAATAGGGTGGTGGCCGACAAATTCGCAGTGGTATATTACCCAATGGTAGTAACGAACACGACATTTGGCCTTTCAGGAAATAATAATCCGTATTTTGCACTTCTGATGATGGAATATGGCCAAAGGGACAGTTCAAGATATGATCATATGAATTTTCTGGTGACAAAAGCCAAGCGAAATGTTGCAATCTTTAGCAATAGTTATATCTTTGTATACTATGTAATGACTATGTCCTCAAAAATGACCAACGAACTAGAGTGCTATGCTGTATCATAATATGTATTGCATCTGAATTATACCACAGTTCATTTTCCAAAATTGGAAAAATAAAAAATGACAACGAAAATGAATTGTGCATTTCACCATACTTGGACGTCTCAACTCTAATTAACCAAGGCATGTGCATAAAAAATACCAAGAGCGGTTGATGCATTTAATTGATGGAACAAGGTTTTTGCTTAATACCAAGAGCATGTTTAGAGATAATAAAGTAAAAGTTACATTTTTTTTTGTCAAAATGCTGAACTTTTTTATTGGATTTTTAGTTCAAAAACTTAATCCTCTTTATTTACTTTCCTCAAAATTACTTCATACTTTACTTTATGCTAAATACCTCAATAGCAATTAAAACTAAAATATGCTCTCCATAATTTGCGGTTGCTTATCGTGAAATTATCTGAACCCAAAGCTCGTAATTCGTTCAAATTCGTTATGCTTCATCAAATCGATTAATTACCCATTTAGTGAATTCAATTATCATGATCTTCATGTACAAAGAAATTTTCTTATGAGCATTTCAACAAACAGAAACAAGAAAACCCAGATTATTTCAACAGCTTAAGATTAACCAAATTATATACAAAAAAGGATCAAATTACAAAAATCAGGGAGACAAAGAGACTCTGATAACACGTACCAGTCTAGACTCCGATAACACGTACCAGTGTAAGAAGCAGCTACAGAACGAGAGTACACTACACTCAGAGATGCAAGGTTTGATTTGGGTTCCTTAATTTTCCAGAAGTTTATGCTAATTGGTAATTACGTTCATGTATATATATATATTCTGTGTGTATGTGTGCTTCCAGATGGACTGAACCTGATCCGCAGGAGGTTGTGTGGACCGGTTTGTGTTCTTGATATTCTTAGGAGGGAACAAAAGGCTTGGTAAATTACCATATAATTCATCTATCTATTTTCTACTTTTTGCTTAAAGTCCACGTGGATTCACGTTATTGGGAAGTAAAAGTGGGTCCTTCTGTATTGGCTGGCTTGATTCAGTTTATTTTAACTTGTAGTTTAAATAATTTTTATCTAAGAGTGTGTTTGAGCCACGTTATTTTGAAAAAAATTATTTTGAAATAATATATTGATAGAGAATATGTGGTTGAAAAAGAATGAAAAGTAATTGATGTGACGAAAAATGTGTGTTTGCAAATGAGTAGAAGAATGAGAATAAAATTTTTTTAATGTGGATCAAACGGGACTTAAAACCTATATTTGTCATAAAAAATTACTAAATTAGAAAATGTAAAACATCAACATTATGTCAATCAAAATAAATAAGAAAACAAAGACATGAATATAATTATTATTCCTTTGTTAAATCTTATTGAAAGGAATTACAGTGACATTTGAGTATAATTATTAAACAACAATTACTCCAACATTCTTGAAATAACATATATAATTCTGAAAAAAGACCCGTGCATTCAAGCCTTCTGATTGGAATTAGAAGAGGATTCTCCCGATTCAACATCCCTCGAAGCCACAATTTCTGAAGATTCTGCATGCATGTTTTTTCCCAGCTTCTCATTCTTGATAATTTCTTCATCAAAATGCTTATCATCTTCCACTGATAGAACCACAGTTTGTGGCCCACGCGGCCCTTCTATAATTGCCTCCCTGATTCTGCGATGTTCGTCGGCGTGTATGTGATCGATTTCTTGTACAGCCTTCTTTTTGTTTCCCCTTTTGGAAACAAAGTACCACAGGGCGAATAGGCAGAATGCGACGAAGAAAAGGCAGCCGAATGAGATGAACCCTACTATGATTACGGTGGTGCTGTCGTCTGAGGAGGATGGAGTTGGTGGGGTGGGGAAATGGGGAGAGTTAACGGCCGATGCCATTTTTGAGTTGGGTTTTCGAAGATGACGAGTTTTTGCGGACTTGGCTCTTCTAAGCTCTAAGAGGGTTGATTGTGTTGATGAATGATGAGAAGACAAGCTTCAGGTTCTTATTTATAGTTATGGTTTACGTTGTATTTATTTTACAATGCTTTCAAGATTTCAAAGACTTGGCTCCTATGTAAAGATTTTGTGAGTTTTGATTGCATTGGAAAACACTCAAGGAGTCTATTGTCCTTGTTTGTTTGGGTACTTCCACAAGATATGGAAATTGTTTATAGTCTTTACCTATCTATTATTGGTTATTGATTATGATTGTACCATACGATACATTGTTAGACAATAAATTATTTCCAAGTTCGACGATCTCTCTCAAATATGAAAGACGTCCAACTCATAAAAGAACTAACAAAAAGAGATAATGATAAATTAATTTTTTCTACGTTAAGGGTGACTTTGCCAATCATAATAACTTCAATCCAAAAAAAATTTAATGAGCTACTCTCCTTGAAATCCTATATGCTTCATTTCTCTGATATTATATAAAAAATCTAACAACCCTTATTAGATAGTCTAATCTCCCCGCCCCACACCCTGGCATTTTTTTTGGGAACAAAATAGTAAGTGTCTGTTTGGAGGAAATTAAAATTAAATTTTTTAGCAAATTTTGATAAAAGTTAATGAAATGTGTGGTTGAAAAAGTTTGGATCCCACTAAATATGTGGTTATAATTATTTGTTGATTATAACTTGTATTAAAAATTAGATTTTAGTTTTCATCAAATATGGGATAAATTTTTCAAATTTTATCTTAGAATTGTGTTGTTAAACATGAATTTATGTTTCGACGCAGAATACCTCAATTCAATTTCAATTTTCTACGAAATAATAAAATTTTCATCCAACAGGGCTAAAACATGAATTTAGTTCAATGGATGGATTGTGAAAAATATTATAAATACTTTTAAGATATGTATTTTTTTAATTTAATTTTTTCTCATATTAATTGGGCTATCCAGGCCCAGAACTTTCCAACCCACGTAAGGCTTGTGGGTCACTTATAAAATATTACAAGGAAAAACTAGGTTCACTACCCAAGAAACAAAATATTAGATTAATATCCTTAAAATTAACTAATCTATGCCCGTCCAATGCACGGGCTGAATTTTCTTTAAAGTAATATTAGTGTATTAGATGTGTTGGATTTTCGTGTAACTCAATGTTCACTATGACTACAATGAAAGATTTTATTTTTCGAATATGCAAAGATTTCCACAACATAAAAAGCCATTTATATGTTGAATAAGGACAATTAGGTTACCGGAAGAAATAAAGATAAACAAATATTGGTGAGACATAAAATTAAGATGAACAAATATATGGAAACATTTTGTTTGGAAGGTGAATGTAATTACAAGAATGTTGTTGCTCCGTATCGTTTCCAATTCTTAACAAGTAATCACAAAAGAACCATACAGAGGGGTTCCAGAAGGAGCTGGAAGCGTTGATAGAAATTCTGCATTATGTAGGAGAATGTGAGGAATTATCTAAACCCCAGCATCATCTGGACAAAGAAATGAAATGGAAAAAAGCAAAGTAAAAAAGGATGAACTGCTGGAGCCAGCACAAGTTCCTGTATGATAAATAATTGTATAAGGGAAGTCATTAACATTGCATATCCAGACACAACATCAGTCTTCGACTATCACCAGAATAAATTTCCAAAGCCATCGCAGCTTTGCAGGATATGTAATTAATGAAGAAATCAGAGTTTTTCCTTACTCTGGAAGAAGATTTAGTGAGTTTCTTAGAAATGTTAGAACTGAATGGTAAATATTGAGTCAAGGTTTTCTGCTTTGTCTTTCATGTCTGTAAAGCACATATAGGTAAATGGAAAACGCGACATGGTAGGTTAAAGAGAAGTATAGAATTTGAAGAGACTCAATGTAAATAAAAAACAAAACTTTGTCTGATTTTGGTGCTCTATCTCCCAAATAATGAAAAAAATAAAAAGACATAACACGATTCCACATTCCACGTATGTAATCCACGTATATTAAATTATTAGTAAACAAGTTATGAAATTTAATTATGATGAATGAAAATTGTTAATAGCCATGTGTCAGTTTAAAAATATTTATTATGCGATGTGAAGTTAGCATGTTGTAGAAAATATCTAGCATTAAATATATTAGAAGTTAAATATTTAGCACTCACAAGACATTGGGCAGTGGAAAAAATATTTAGAAATTGATATGAGCCCTTATTGTCTCCCCGAGCTCGGATAGTCTCTAGGAATGGCACATGCCAAACTGTATGTATATGTCCTCGAGTATGATATAGTTCTCGAGTATATTGTAGTCCTCGAGGATAGCAGATGGGACGGTTGCATCATTTAGGAGTCCTCGGGATGTACCTTGATTGTTCAGGATTGTTTGTCCTCGAGAATTTCCCTTGTCTAAACCAAAAGTGTCCTCAGGCCTGGACTGATTCAATATTCCAAGAATCATAAGTCTATTGAAATTCCTCAAGCAAGGATTCCTACATTTAGAAGGAGTCAATACCATTAAATATCATAATCAAATTATGATACTCATCTCATATAGGACTCTTAGGAATAAGGACACATTGCTGGCCAAGTCCGATTAGGAGTACACTACCCGCCTCTATAAATATAGGGTCATGGATCATTATTCAGGTACGTTTTGAACACATAATTTCCAGCATAAAAGTTTCTTTATATTCTCTTTTTGACTTAAGCATCGGAGGAGTAACGAGGACACACATTGACGCCTTTGTTCAGGTACCGAAAGATCTCGTTCGTACTCAACCTTAGTCGTCAAGCTCGGAATTCAACAAGTGCGACTTTTGGTAGCATCAGAAATATTTGTTATTAAATATGAAATATGTGTAAATTTATAAAACAAGATTTATATATAGGGGATCAAGTTGTGTTTTTAAGTGGGGATGATCTTCTTTTTTTTATATGTATGGAATGAAGTTGTGTTTTTTATAATCTGAATTGAAGCATAAAATTGTAAATATTAATGTATAATAGAATTGAATGTTTTCTAGAATTAATATAACTTGTAAACGAATACGAGCTTTTGTAATTTTTATCATTGTTCTTGAATTAAATTAGAAATAAGTGAAAAAAATTACGTTTGTGTAAAATGTGAGCAAATGTTATCACCTAAATTTAATTAAGTAGAATAATGAAATGTTTATTTTTTTTGCAGAAGAATAAGAAATAAATCAGTAATTTCAAAAATATAATTTTTTTTAAGGAAATCGCATGATGGAGAGCGAGTACTTCGCAAAGCGCAGAGTGAGTACTCCACGCTACACAGAGTGCGACTCCGCGTTGTGCGGAGTTTTCACTCCGCACTTCACGGCTTTCTCCGCGGAGTGCGAGCACCAATGTTTGCAGTGTTCGCACGCGGACACTAGTGTCCACGTTGTGCGGACACGATGTATTTATTTATTTATTTTAACTTACCCCCATGTGTGCTATATATTGTTTATATTTATGTTAAAATAAGTTAAAATTTAAGTTAGATTTGCTTATAAATAAATTATATAATTAATATACATTATTTTTTTAATAATTTGTGTAAAGAATGTATATTCTATGTTGTATCCGCAGGAGAAAAGTGTCTATCAACACATACTCGAAAATCAAAATTTCTTTCGGGGGTGTTGCCTTTGAGCCCCAACGAGGGGCACAGCCCTGCGACCTAACCGGCAGGTCGCCCTCGAGCCCCACGACCTAATCAGACATGTCGATTCCCGTTTCAAAGCGGCAAACAATTTACATAACAACAATAAAATAACACTCTTAATGTTGTTGTAAATAACACAGAGAATTGCTTCATTGATGGAGAGTAGTTTAGCCAATATAAACAATATTTAATCCCATTTCATTGAGGCTGGAAATTTGGTTGTATCAGTTCAAGGTTTTTCTAAGCAAGCATCTTTTTTTATGAAAGAGTATGATACTCTTGCCTCTCTCTTGGAACGTCTAGAATTTCAATTCAAAGTCACCACGTATTCGCAATTTTCCCTCTCTCGCTGAACATAGCAAAGAAGAGTAAAGAAAAGAAAAGTGAGAACGCTAATTAAAATGCACATATTGCTTTCCTTTTTGTCTTTTCATAGTCAAAAATTGTGTGCTTCCCTTTTTGTCTTTCATTGTTGTGAGTGAGAGGAAGTCCATATTACCATTTTGTTTTGAAGATGCGTGGATGGCCAGTGGATGGCTAGGATAAGATGGGGGTAAAAAATACTTCACAAATGAACAGTAAATGATGGATTGTCTATTTCCGTAATCAACAATTGTGTGCTTCCATTTTTATCTTTCATTGTTGTGGGTGAGAAGAAGTTCATAGTACTCTTTTGTTTTAAAGATGCGTTAATGGATAGTGGATGGCTAGGGATAAGGCGGGGATAAAAAATGCTGCACAAATGAACATCAATGGTGGATTGCCTCTTTTAAGATAGTGGGGATTAAAACTATATTCTCGTAATTATTAAACTCAAAGTTCCCCAAAAGCCCAAAAAATGATTTTGTCCCTTTTTTGAATTTCTGACACCTTTTGTTTAATAATTTTTTTTTTATCTTTTTTTTTTAACGGGGATTGAGAGTTAATCATACCGCACGAATGTTGATTTAAAGGGACATGATATGTCATTTTTTCATGAAAATGTGACATGATACTTTTTAGTAGTGATATATTTTGACTCTTTCAAAAATGTGATATACACTTTAAACTTCATAAAATTGTTGTCTAATTTAGTTAATTTGTAAATATAAGGATACACCAATTTATTTTATTGGTGAGATTGCATATCGATGACAACCATGACCACTTAATCTCTTTTTTAACGGTGTTAAAACTTAATTTATTTATTTTTTTCAAAAAAGCGACATACCTTCTATATTCATATTTATGTTCCTTTCATCTATAAAAGATGAATACTTTAATTTTATCTATATTTGAAAAAAAGAATACAAATTAAATATTAAGTGTATCACTTTTAAATTTCACTACATCAATTCATATGCAAAAGACAAATAAAGTATTACCTTATCTCACTTTTTAATTTAAAGCAATGTTTGAATTCATATATAAATTTTCACAAACACACATGTATGCATCTCTTTAATTAATATAAAAGAATTCAGATGAGATATGCTACCACCTTCATAAAAAAATAACAGAGTATGTTACTTTTCTCGTTCTCACATTTGTATTTACATTTTCATAAACACCTTGCAAGCATCACTTGAATGTATCAAAATTTGAATTTTCATATATACTCATTCAATCTAATTCATATAAATATGATTTTTAATATATACTAACCCAAAATCATTAATTTCAAATGTAATAGGACAAAAAAACCTCAACACATCTAAATCATATGGGAATTGTGTTCATGATTCTCACAGTTAGACAAGGACATTAAGGATCCGTTTGATAGGTAAATGTGGAAAGAGATTCAAATTCCATGTTAGTTGGAGAATAAAAACCCACCAAACCCATAAAAATTCTTTTACATGAAAACAAAGAAAATGCAATTTAAAGTGGTTGTACTTTGGAATTTGGTTTTCATTTCCGCGTTGCAGTCAAACGACCAAAGTGAAATTTATTTTCCTCGAATTTGACATTTCCATGGAATTAATTGCAATCAAACATGGTATAAATGATTCATTACTGAAAAATTAGCCTACAGATGATTTCTTCTCACTGGATAATCATGTAACATTTAATTTGTTACTCAATAATCAAACAAGATATAAACTAATTGAATCAAAAGTCAAAAATTTATAAACTTGTATATTTGGGTTGATTATTTGCAGATTTGAAAAAGAAAACTTTGAATAAAATGTATTTGAAACAGCTCTCGATCTTGTCTAAGTTTAATTTGTGCGAGATTTTCTCTTATGATTTCGACTTTGTTTGTTTTGGAGCGTGAAGGTTTCGAATTTACGCCAAAAATCGTCTCTTTTTTGCAATATGCCTTTTACACCGTATTTCTTCTGATTGTAACGGGTGAAATTATAGTATTTATGCTTTAGCAATTGTTTGTAATGATTTTTCAAAAGCATGTTTCCCATATTAAGCGTTTGTTTAATCCCCATTATTTCAAAAATAAATTTTCTCTCTTATTTTCGATCGCACGTTTTTAAATAAAATAATATTATACACAAATCTAAATTTTTTCTTAATTTCTTAATCCCATATTTTCTATCAAAACAATATTTCAAAATACATGAGGAAGAAAAAAAAAGGACTAATAAGCTCTAAATTGAGAAAAATGCATTATGGATATAGCAAGGTGCCAAGCATAAGTAACTTGTAATTATTAGAAGTAATTGGTGACTAATAAACTCTTTAGATGTGTCGAAGCGAGAGTTCAAACTGGCTTGTCGAATGATAGGCCCCGTTTGGCCATCAACGGGCTTGAATTAGCCTGTATTACTCAATGATCCGAATTAGCCTGAAACCTCTTTCAAAAGTCATAACGGGACTGGTCATCGACCTGCTTCAAATGCAAGCAGATCAATCCAGTTCGAACCAAACCATTTCGTTGAGGAGCAAGGTTTTCTTAATTTTTAATCTCATAATACCCCAAATTCCAAAGCTGAAAAAAATCCTATAGAATTCTGTCCATTCAACAATAAATATACCCCAACGTTATAAATTTTTAATTTCATACAAATTTCGTAATGTTGGTAATTGGAAAGGTCCAATCTCAATGTAAAGCATTTACAATAAGCCAACCAATCCAATCCCTTTTTCTATAATAATAATAATAATAACAACAACAACAACAACAACAACAAGCCATACAAATTGTAAGAAGGTTTATTTATTGCAAAGATCTTAAATTTTATTTACAAGTATGATCTACTGAATTCCATTATCTTTGATTTACATTCAATTTACATTACTCACCCCCAGCCCCAAAAATTGGTATCAGAGTCATAATGACAGATCTAATTTCAATAAAAGAATTAAAAAGAAGAATAGATTATAATCTTGAGAAGATTATAACCATTAACCAACAGGTCCAAACAGGCTTCGTATCTACGGAATCAGCAAAAGTTAGAATAAAAGCACATCATGAAAGCATAACGTATTTTCAGCATAAATTGCTTAGAAAGACCTTATATTATCAGTTATGAATCAGTTCATAAAAGATAATAAAAGAGAAGTAAAAATACTTAATAAAATTATAAACATACATAAAGAAGATATTTCTGAAATAGGAGAAATTGAAAAGAAATTGACTTTAGTAGACATTAGTCCACTTAAAAACCTGATAAAAGACTTTAATCAAGACATCGAGATTCTTAGAGATAGAAATATATATATATACCCGTTTCCTTATTTATTTGATAATAGAGTTGGCTATATTTGTGGCATCGATTGTACAAGTTCGTGAAGAGGGCTGGACGAGTGGAATGAGGGAGAGCGGCTCGATCGAAAAAAAAGATGAGTAGCCTCCCTAGAACCTGGCAAAGTTATTATCAATGAATTCCCGAGCAATTATCAACCAAGATATGCGATCAAGAGAAAGGAAAAAGACTTGATAAGATTTGGAAACAGATTCTTTGACCTTCTGACCTATAGGTATGGATATTGACCCTAATCTAGCCCCACAGTCAAGGACTACAGGATAAATCTTCGCCGAGGAAGCACAAGAACTTGCATATANGAAAAATGTCATTTTCGCCTATTTTCTCAATAAAAAATTATGAAATGACCAATATACCATTCTCTTTAAATAAAACAAATAAAAAGAAAAAAATTAATTGCTCACAATTTCAATTTTTATTTTTTAAAACACAAATGAGTCCCCCAAATAAATTATTAAAAGAGTAATAAACGCATAATGTCTCTACATTTCATTATTATAGCGGAAAATGTCCGTACTTTTTTTTTTACATTTTCACATTTAATTACACATTTGATTGCGCACCTAATTTTTCAATAAATAACTATGAAATGATGAATATACCCTTCTATTTTTACAAAAAAAAAAAGTAAATTAAAGAAAATTATTGTTTTTAATTTCTAATTTTTGAATCATTATTTGAAATTCATTTGGACTTTTTAATGTCTTTAAATATTTTAACAAATTTAATTGGGACTCATTTGCACTTAAAAAAATTAATTTCTAATTTTTGAATAATTTATTTGGGATTCATTTGCACTTGAAATAAAACTATTTCTAATAATTTATTTGGAGCTCGTTTGCACTTTTTTTTTTTTAAAATAATTTTTAGTTTTCTAATAAATTATTTGGACTCGTTTGCAATTTTTTTTTAAAAAAATTAATATGGTTACAATTAATTATTTAGCCTTTTTTATTTAAATATGAGGATATATTATTTATTTCATAGCTCTTTATTGGGAAATTTGATGAAAGTGAATAGAAATTATTGTTTGCGCAATCAAAATGTATAATTAATGGTGAATATGTCAAAAAAGAAATGTATAAATGTTTTTCGCAATAATAGCGAAAGATAGGGATATTGTGTGCCAATTACCCTTTTAATAATTTATTTGGGGAACTCATTTACACTTTTTCAAAAAATTTGAAACTATAGTTGCAATTAAATTTTTTTTATTATTTAAAGTAAAGGGTATATTCATCATTTCACAATTTTAATTGAGAAAATGGATGAAAATGACTTTTTGTGCAATAAAAGATAAAAATAAGAGTGAAAATGTCAAAAAATAAAATGTAAAGATGTTTTCCACAATTGTAGTGTAATGTAGGGGATGTTATGTGCTAATTACTCATGTATATATAGATTTGATTTTCTATGGAAGAACCATGGAGAAAAGGAGGGAGATGTGTTTTCGAGAGAAAAGTGTCTATGACTCTATATCATAATCAGTGCACATTAACTTCAAAATCATAATTTTTTTTTCTTTTTATGGAAATTTCACCATTTCTCTCCAAAATGAGACTTGAACTTGGGTTACCAATCAGGTAAAACTTTGTAGTTTCTCATAAATTCTTTTTATCTACTAGACTTGAAAGGTCTCGTTAATTATTTTAACTACTGGCTCCTAAAATAGGCGTTACAATAATAAAATCGTAAGCCGCCCTCATAAAATTGTGTTGTCTGAGTTGAGATCTATTATCCATTTTTGCTGTCTAATTTGTTATCTACCCAATTACAAATTGACATATCGTGAAAATTAAAAATTGTCACCAATTTTAATTTTTAAACCTTAACACCAATTTTAATTTTTCATGATTTGTCAACTTGAAATTGGATATACAACAAATTGGACAATATAAATGGACAGAAGATCTCAACTCGTGTTTTCTATTAAGCCATCGATCTATAGTATCATCAAAGTTTTATGCTGAATTGTACAATGTATTAATGAAAGATTTGTGGTACATTTCCACCAGTGAGTAATTTAATCATTAACTTGCTCTCCGTAATTTTTTTACTCCAATCTAATCCTTTTGACATCAATAGGAATCATGATGTTGGCACTTCAATTGCCTTTTTTAATCTGCCTTCCACATATGGGTTTCAAATGGAGGTGGTAAACGGGTTGTGTAGTTTGTCGGTTTGGCCCCATTGACGGCTCAGACTTATTTCGGGGCGAGCTCCCTAGCCAAGCTGAGATGACTCGTAAAAAGAGTGATCAAATATTTTTTGGTAGCTTTAAAAAAATGAGCTTTTGGGTTGGCAACTAGAATGAGCTTCGACTCGTGGGTACAAGGATCAAGCAGGTTCGACATAGCCCATTGCCATCACTAATTTAAAGTTTCGGGTAATTCTGAATTAATGTTGATATGTAGCATAGACAAAAAATTCTGTATGTAACCAAAAATAACAATTACAATTTAATCATTGCTATACAATTTATATCATACGTGTGGTTCGATTTTCTTTTGCTATCACTACAATCTTAAAATATAGCATAACTTCATTTTTGATACTATTTTAACCACATTCTTAACATATATTATATATAGCTCCTGTTTGTCATCATTTTAAATTTTAAATTTTTTGCTACAGTATTATTCTTTACTACACATTCACACAAATTAATAAAGTTTCCTTATTTTTTAACCACACATTCTTAATTAATATACTATTCTATAATATATTACAAGAAATTAATGGCTCTCAAACAATGCCATAGCCCCTGCCTGATTCCTATTTTTCGAGGACATGTATTTTGGAATAGTAATTTTTTGAAAAATGTAACGTTAAAAAGTAAGGAATTTTTTTTTTATTTATGTGTAAATTTATTTTATTAAAGCATGTGTGATTAAAAATAAGTTATAAAAAAAATGTGCGTCAAATAAGGGCATAATATCTCAAATATATTTTTAAAAAATGAAAATGATATCTAAAACGTATAAAGTATAAATACTATTTCTAGCACCATTTGCTATCAAGTAGGGGAGGCAATGGAACAAGATGAGGTGACTCGACGCTTAAACATGTTGGCTCCGCTCGACTCAATTCTACGAATGAGCCAAACTCGACTAAAACTAGACTCAGCTCGGACTTTTGGTTCGTAGGCCTCATGGGTCGAATTGAGTCAAGTCGTTCACAAGCCCTCGAGTTGACTCGTATTTTAAATGATTTAATAAAATGAACTGAAAAATGGGTCAAAAAACGAGTTCGACACGAATCAAGCTCATGGACAATTCGACCTCTTTACAACACCTATTATAAAACGACCGTGACGCTCATAACACGTGAGCAACTAGGGCTGTAAATGGATCGGATATGCCTATATCCGATCATATTCGATAAGAATAATTATCCGATCTAATAATCCAACGGAATCAACTTTTATTTATTTATTATTTTTCCAATTTTTCCAATTCTTATACGGATTTAATAATTATAAATTTTTTAATTTTTTATGTTTTGAATTTGATGATTTTTTTATTCTAAATTTATATATTTATTTATTTTAATCACAAATAACATGTTATGAAAATATTTTATCGATTCAATTATTTATAACAAATCAAATTGGATTGTTATCGAATCAGATTGACATATATCAGAATTCGAATTTTGATCGAGTTATCAAAGTAAGACTCTCTCCATTTAATTTCATCGAATTCGGATGAAACCCCAATCAAAATCCAATCCATAGAGCACTGTGACCAACGATGACGTTAGCTCTAATTTCTCGATCAAGTTACCAACCGCTGAAGCAAAAGCTAAAAATTCAATACATATATACCGCACGAGCGTAAAGCAAATTAATATTCTGAACAGTACTTTCGATCATCCCCAGGAAGTGGAGGAAAGAGAGTAGTTGATCTGAAGTTGGAGATTTTCGACCGGAGAGAGGTTTAGTTCTATCTTGGAAATATCTGTAGATTTTATATTTTGATCAATTATGTTTTAGGGTTTTCACGTTTTTTTACTCAAATCAATGCTCTGATTTTTATCGATTTTATTTTTCGATCAATTATGTTTTAGGGTTTTTACACTCGCTGGGTTTCAATTTATATAGTCTTCGCGGCACACTGTTTGATGCTTAACGTATATTGTTACAAGAAAATGAATGATATTTTGGTTGAAAAAGTTTAAATTTATTTATTTAAACAAGGTACTCAAGCTCCATGGACGTAGTTCAACATTGTATCGCACTACATAAAAGTCTTGATTCGGTTATTCTCAACTACGTATCAGAACTGTACATTTGTTCAGCCTTTTGGTTAAAAGTGATTTGGTCATATCTGAGGGAGAATGGTGTAGATATAAACAAATAAATTAAATTTCTCCCCCCCCCCCCCCCCCCCCCCCCC
>CAIGRP010001499.1:15525-41963 GCA_903798385.1 Fraxinus cuspidata
CCCCCCCCCCCCCCCCCCCCCCCAAATGGCTTAAGCTTTTTGATGAATTAAATGCAACCAATATTCTGATTTGTACCTCCTGTTAATGAAAAAGTTGTACACATGCCCGTCATGACATGATTTTGATGAAGGAATGAATATAAACAGCACATGATGGTCATATTGAAGGCAAAATTTGAACAAATATTCTTATGCTTTCCTTAACATGTTAAGTTTTTAGATATGTGATTCAATAATTATGCTTGAAATGGGCATGCTCATATTATTGATTTAGTACTAGACAAAAATAAATAAATAATAAAATAAAAATTTAACATTTCGATCACATGTTCAATTTTCTATGCTTGTGACGCGGTCACAATGTTCGACTTTCTGCTAGTGATTTCTGTTCTATCTTACAAGGAACCAAATTGAGTTAGATAGTAGGGTTTTGTTATTTGCCATCTTGCAAAAATCTGCCATCATTTATGATTTTTTTTTATTCTTTGTTAGACATCCCCTTTTGTTTATATACTCATTTATTGACTGCATGGCGAGTAAAGTAACATAGTTAGATCTCAATTAAGATTGCATTCATCCAGGCTGCTTGTTTATATGCTCCTCTTTCATGATACATTTTTTCTGAATTCTTGGCAGGCCTTCTCGTGCCAGCCTTTCAAGATTGTTAATTTCCTATTGCACAAGCAGTCATTACTTGGAGAAATGCAATGACTTAGACTCTGTTCCTGAGGTCAACTACACTGGTTTTATCGGTTACATTAATTTTTTTCAATGGGGTAAGTGGTTTATGCATCCAAAGCGGAATATCTTCATTGATTGTCGGGAAGCTGTCACTTCTAAGATTTGCAATGGGATGGAAGGGGATTCTGCTTTCGTTATTATATCTTGCCAGTTTGGTTGAGTCAACAAGCAGACCAGGAAAATTTTGGTCCATTAATATACACACTAGTTCTTCGTCGCTCTACAGCTGGACAATTTGCAGTGCAGCAATATTTGTAGTGGTGGCTCTTGTTTTTTCCATGTACCTTATCTTTGAGCATTTAGCTTCATACCATCAGCCTGAGGTTTGTGACATCCTTTATTTCTAAGTTTTTAGCTGCACCATCTGTTGTTTCTTTGCTCTATCTTTCTGATGATTGCTTTTTGTTGCATTTTCCAATGGCTTCTGAATATGCAAAATCCAAAAGCAACTTTAGCTATTTTTTCTCTCGTTTTCGATAAATAGGTTCCTTATTTTCTTTTATCGTATGCTCCAGAACTGACAGAAGTGAGATTTCTTTCATTTCAGGAGCAGACGTTTTTGATTGGACTCATTCTAATGGTTCCTGTTTATGCACTGGAATCGGTAATGACATTTGGCCTGTATCTTATACTTGCGTTGTTTTAAAACACTGGTGCATTGTAACGGATCCTGTGATAAGCTTCAGTGGGAGAATAATTTTCATGCATTTTACAGACAGGAAAATGTTTTAGGGAATTTTGATTTAGCCCCTGTTTGAGCCACATTAAAATTTTCTTTCTCATTCTTCTACTTATTTGCAACCACACATTCTTCAGTAAAATAATATTTTCCATCACATCAATAACTTTTCCTTCTTTTTCAACCACACATTCTCCATCAATCCACTATTCCAAAATACATTCTTCCAAAATAACATGGCTCAAACACACCCTTATTCTTTCCCTTTTTATCCTTGTTTTCCTGATTCGGCTTTCTTCTTGTGCTTTCTCGTGAAATTAAGATCAAATTAAATTCGCCTTTTTTTTGTTTTCATAAACTACAAAATGCACATATGCAGCACAAGAAGGTTTCAAAGTTAGAATGTTTTAGCAACCGATTTCCTTAACTTCTCATTGTTGATACTGTCATTTTGGTTCAACCTTATCTTTAAACTTAACCTGATTTTTTTTGAGAAGAAATTTGACTGAAGATAAATAGTAATTTATACGTTACCTTAGTCACCTGAGGACCCTGGAGTTCAAAAAATGTTGGATTCTCAAATTGCTAAAAATTGGTCCATAACAATCAGAAAACTGTAATGCCTGATACTAACATGCAAGGTGAGTACATTCTTGTCATAGGTAAGTTCCAAACTTTATAGAGATGTGGTGCACCTTTTGTCACCATTGAAAACTGTGATGCCTGTTGCTAAAATGCAAGATGTAGTATCGTCCGAGAGCCATTTGTCGTGTTCTGACTTCTTTCTTATAAGAAGACTTACTCCTTTAACTAGGATTCCTTATATCTGTTAATCTGTTTTATGACAGTTCTTGTCACTGTTAAAGTCGGATTCTGCTTTCTACTGTGAAATTATACGGGATTGTTACGAAGCTTTTGCTTTGTATTGCTTTTGGAGATATCTTATTGCGTGTTTAGGTATGTCCCCAAATCTTATTCTTCTTTATTACATTTGCAGGGTGGTTTGTTGAGTTGAATTTATGTTTAAAGTCATTGCTTTAAAGCCTTCTACATGTCCTAATTTTTTTAAGTTTGATCATTCATGTATCAAGTAATATGATTCTTATTTGTGAGATAAAGAATTTTGTTTTGATTTGAGTTTCTTCAAATTGAGGATCCTGAAGTCCTTTCGTTTTCCTCTAATATTTGAAGTTCAAAACTGAAGTGTGATAGATAATATTATATTGACCTAGTGGTGCTTATAAGGGCAAACTAATATATTTCAATCCGCAACTTTCATGTGAAATATGGCTTATTTCACCAATTCCTGGTCTTATGGGGGGTCCTCCACCCTTGGAGGACGAATTTGTGACAAAGCTCTGTGCCAAATCCAAATTGCAGAACAACTTAGAAACATTTTTTCCTTTGTGCTTGGAATGGAAAGACTCCGGCATGACAGTAGCTACTTTTTTTCTGGATTTGCCAAGTGCCACCACTATATACATACAGATTATTTGAGATTTAAAGTCATGCAAACATATGAAGCATGCACTCACAATGCTAATTAGCTCTCTTTCCTTTCAACAGTAACTTTAGTAAAACACCTGTTGAGCATCATACACCAAGTGAAAGCTATGACCTAACATTTGCTTTTCAAATAGAAGAGGTCAAAGAATTGGCGAAGAATGGCTAGAATGATTGGTGTATGAGGAAAAACGACTTGCATGTGAGAACTCTTGAATTATCAAGACCAGAAACTCTAAAATCTTGTGGAATGGAAGGGTTTTATTGTGCGCTATTGCCTGCATGCACATAGGTTACTTTAGGCCAGAAATATTTTTTTATCCTCCATTAAACTAAATTTGTAAATTCGACTTAAGGCTAAACTAGTAGGGCTCTTCATACTTCTTCCATATAACTCACTCATCTTGAGGTTGGTCTTTCTATGCCTGTTTGACGTTTCTTAGCGGCGGTTGTTGCTCAAAAGTTGAGAAGGAGACTTCCAATCTGATAACATATCATGTGTTGCAGGTGGAGAGAAAAGTACCATTGAATTTATGGAAAGTCAAAGCTGGGATACTTCTGATATATCTCTTCTGGACGAAGCATATGCTTATGGAGTTGTTGAACATCCCTTTCCATTGAATTGCTTTCTCAGGGACTGGCAGCTCGGCTCTTACTTCTATCAGGCCGTAAAAATTGGCATTGTGCAATACGTATGCAATCCATTTTTCTGAGATGTATCCTGTTTGGTTGTTTAGTTGTGGCATTAACTGAATTGCCTATTTTTACAGATGATATTGAAGATGATGTGTGCTTTACTGGCGATGATTTTTGAATTTCTCGGTGTTTATGGGGAAGGGAAGTTTCGGTGGAGTTATGCGTAAGTTATACTATTCCATTCAGGCAGATTTTAAAGCTTTGCAGCTAATGTGATAATTTTCTACTTCATTTGCTATATTTATGTAAATTTAGGCAGATTTTAAAGCTTTGCAGCTAATGTGACAATATTCTACTTACCATTTGCTATATCTATGTAACGTGGAATTCCAGCCTGACAGTATAAACTCTTTAGTTTTATCTACTACTAGTATTACTTAAATGTTCCTTAGGGATCTTATTTTGTTGTATACTTTTAGTAAATAAAATAACGTTTATTTAATTATTATCTGAAAGCTTGTCGTTGGCCTGCAGTTACCCATATTTGGCGGTCATTTTGAATTTTAGCCAGACCTGGGCATTATATTGCCTTGTCCAGTTCTACTCTGTCACCAAGAATAAGTTGGCACCTATCAAACCTTTGGCCAAGTTTTTGACATTCAAGTCAATTGTTTTTCTGACATGGTGGCAAGGTGTTGCTGTTGCCTTTCTTTTCTCATTCGGAACTTTTAATGGGTCTTTAGCACGGGTTTTGAAAATGCGCATACAAGACTATATCATCTGTATTGAGGTGAGTGGTAAAATTTCAATTTTAGTTTTAGTTTCGTGCATTGGGTGATTGCATAAATTGTGTTAATACATAAGTTGTCTGTTATATTATGCATGGATGTCACACACATGCTTTATAAAAGCCTGATTACATAGGGAAGGGAAAATGTGCTTGTGTCGGAAATATAAATAGTGTATATATATATATATATTTTTTTTTTATTTTTTATTTTTTTTATTTTTTTGAAGAAATCAGTGGAAATCTTTTGGTTCACACTTATTAGTTATTATAGTAAATGTCAGGGAGAGCAAGGGAATAATGCTATTTGTTTCATTTTCTGAATTTTTATTGAATTGTTCTTTACTGCTTATAATTGATGAGATGCTTATTAGTAAAGTGTAATTTATTTTTGTTTGCAATAATGCTTCCTTTGAATTATGTAATCAAAATTTTGGATTTATGTGCAAATTACTTTATTTGTAAAACGTGTTCTTGAAAATGAGTTTGGGAAAAAATGAGATTTTGGACAATGGGGCTCAAACAGGGGCTTAATATAATTTTTTGCTTTCTCATTTTCATGGTTTCTGTACTTGTTATAGGAGGACCTAGTCACGATTGATGAAAACAACTGTGTGCCTGCATTGAAAGTTCTTCTCTATTCAAAAAAGTGCTCCATTTGTAGATCTACTTTTTTATGTTCGCAATGCAAGTTTCTTGGAATTGATAGTTGTCTAATTATCTTTGAAGTATATTACCGTTTCCTTGCAAGTTATGAAATTTTAGGCTTGTGAAACAGATGGGTATTGCTGCTGTGGTACACCTTTATGTTTTCCCAGCAGTACCTTACAAGCGTGGAGAGAGAGGTGTGAGAAATGTTGCTGTGATGACAGATTATGCATCTTTAGGATCTCCACCTGACCCAGAAGAGGTTAGAGACTGCGAAAGACCTACCAGGGTGCGTATTACTCGAGATGACGAGAGAGAAAAACGTATGAAACTGCATCAGAGTGTTCGTGATGTGGTGATTGGAAGTGGTGAAATAGTAAGTTCATCATTCCTTTCTAACACACTTATTGTTTCTGTTGAACCACCTTCTAAGCTTTTAGAAAGAGAATATATTTTTCTTATGAATTTTGTTTTAAATATGCCATTTTCACATGCAGCAAGCCTAATGGTATTTCCATAGCAATTGGGGTTATGGATTTTCAGTATTTAATTAATTTCTGTTTTAAACAGTTTCCAAAATTTTCACATCCTAACCTAGGCTCTCTGATATACTAGATTGTTGATGATATGAAATTCACAGTTTCACATGTTGCGGAACCAGTCGAAAGAGGAATAGCTAAAATAAATAAAACTTTCCGTCAGATATCTGAAAATGTGAAGCAGATAGAGGAGGAGCGTAAGAAGAATTCCAAAGACGATAGCTATCTCGTCCCCTTGAACTCATGGACAAAAGAATTCTCCGATGTTCATGATGACCATGTCGAAGGGGGGAGTATCAGTGACAGTGGTTTGTCTGAAGGGAAGAGACCGCATTACCAGTCTAAAGGGAAATCTTCTCTGTCAAGGAACAGATGACATATTCTTTACCTGCTAAAGAAATAGAATAGAAGTGACTATTGAAGTTGGGTTCGTGCATGAAATTCTCAGGGCGTACAGTACTTCAAGAGACTATATTTTAATTGTCTCTTGGAAGCTTGGTAACACTGGGAGAGGAAATATATACAGAATAGACGTTGACTGACTGATAAAAAGGGAATTGGTATTCGCTAACAGAACACGTACAATAGACGACCTCTGATACAGTTTATTCTGGTCTCCACTGCATTTTCATTGGATTTTAGCCTGAACTTGATTGAACTATTACATAATTCAATGAACTTTTCCTCTCATAAAAGAAGTTACTTCCTTTATCATTATGATTCTCTTAAATCTTGCTTGTCATCCATGTTCTACGCTCTTTCTATTTATCCAATTTGTTAAGAATTGAACTTTAGTATTCATCTTTTCTTCTCTGTTTTTCGGTAAAAGCTTACAATTCTTGATCCTGTCATATCGAACCAAGCCAACATAGGATTCTCATTTTAAGAACAATTAAAGCTGTTATGCGGAAAAAATGAAAGATCTGTTCATTAAAGTATTGACGCGCAATCAACAAATTACTCATTTTAGGCTCTTTTGGTTGTCACCAGTAGGCTTTCCTCAAAACCTGCACAACTTTCTATATCACATTCAATCTAATCTATCAGTCTATGTGGTAGCAAACCTCTCAATTCATTTGTTCAACGCATTAAAATGTCTATCAATTAGTCTCAGTGGCAGTGGACCCTCTAATTTATTGTCCAATAGAGTTGTGATGTGTTTTCACGTATTGAATAATGAACAAGGGGATTCATTGCTACTAAGATCGGCGATGACCTCTAATGATCATCAGCATTGTTCCAACTCTACAAGACAACGAATTAGAAAATCACTATCACTTAGACCGATGATAATTCTAATAGCGAATAGCGTTACTTGTAACCTTATGAGTAATGTTATATAGCGCAATGGGTGCTTATGCTAAGCTTGAGTCTAGGTGTCAATTAAGTAATTGAACATCTTAAATGAGATTAATCTCTCTTACTTAAAAATGTCCAAACACTTAATGTCGTGCGTTACATAACATTACTTTTAACTTTTTATATGAGAAGCAAGAGGGACATATACAAAGATACAACATGTCAAAACTATTCGATTTGACAAGTCAATCTCTCTAAACAACGTAAAATTTTGTTGTGTGAGCGTCGTGGGAGACTTTGAAGCCTTGTGCACATATAAACTATAGAGTCGCCTGTTTTACTCTTAGGTCCAAAGGGAATGATTTGAGGCATGATAATTTAGTTTCCATTAAGTTCAATCGACCGGTTTTGATCTAAAAAGAAGTTATTTTTTACCGATTTGCCTTTCAAAAACTCTCAATTCAAGTATTGCACATTTCTTTTATCGGTGTACAAATTTCTACTTCCAATTTCCAATTATTTTTTCATGATTTTGCTAGAAAAATGATTTCTATGTGATATGCAGGTAAAAATGCACCAAATCAGGATGAATTATTTAAGCTATGAAGAAGCCAGTCTAGAGTCTAAATAATTAACTCTATTCTTTATATGTACATAAAATGAGTTGGGAGAATAAGAATAAATTTCATTAGCATTGAGATACAATCCCCTGTCTAGATAGGATAATGCAATCCTACCTCACTGATGCTTAGTATGGTAGCACCCGTCTATATGGTCGCAACCGAAAACTTTTTCTTATTTTTTAATCACACGTCCTTCAAAAAATCAATATTCCAAAGGGGAAATTACACTCTCACATGGTTCTCAATTCGAAAATAAGATTTCAAAATTTTTATTCAAAAATCAGGTGATAATACATCTTTCAAATATTAATAATATTATTCTAAAATTAAGTTAATCTACATACCCACCCCACACCCTACCCCCATTCATCCCAACCTATTTTCGCTCCCAAACCCTAAATCAATACGCCCCCTCCTCTCTCTCTCTCTCTCTCTCCACCGCACCCCACCCTCTCTATTTTGGTGTCGCTGCATTTCGAAGTCTTGCTATGCCAAGTGAGCGAGTAACGGCACCTCGCTTGGCACAGCAAGGCGCCGCAGCAACAGCAACAGCAACAGCAAGCAATGGCAAACCGTTGAGTGTAGCGGCGTAGCAAGGCATCGCTGCACCTCGCTCGTGCAACGATATTCGTTGGTTTTTTTTTTTTATCTAATCGATTGTGGGTGGTTTGTTGGTGGGTGATTTTTATTAGATCTGCTACTTAGCCTGAGTTTTAGGTTCGTTGCGGGTGTTTTACAAATGGTGGTGGTGGTTTTCTTTGGGAGGGTGGTTCATTGGTGGTGATGGCGGTGGTTGTGCTGGTGGTGTGGTGATTCTATTAGTGGTGGTGTAGGCAGTGGTTGTGGTGAGGCGTTTGGTTGTTGACAATGTTAGGAGTGGTGGTGCCGATCGTGGTGGAATGTGGTGGGGGGCACGTAATGTTTGTGATCAATTATTTATGTGATTGTGGTCGTTAAGTAGATAATTTATAGCTAATAAATAATATATGACCTAAAAATGTGAGATCTCGATCCATAATCTGTTAAGTTATGATTAATTAATTGAATAATGTGTGATCGTAAAATAAATTGCGACTAATAAAATTTGTGATTTATAATCAAGAAATAATGTATTCATAACTTGTAATTCAAAAATAATGTGTAATCAATTAATTTGATAATTTGTAACTGGTAAATAACTTGTAACTTATAAAATTTGTAATTTGTGATTAATAAGTAGTCGTGACCACAAATAGTATAATTCTGTGACCTTAATATATTTAATTAACAAATATTTTTTTATCTATTTTAATTAATAAAATTAAATTGTGACTTGATTTTAAAATATATTTGTTAATTTTGAAATTGTATTTTTTAATATGTGTTGCTTCCTATTTTAAAATATATTTTTTTATTAAAATGGGGCTATCCTAAAGAAAATAGACACGGTATTCAGTTGACAAATTTCCTCCCATTTGTACTTTTCCCCCTCTCCACCTATGGAACTCAACTACGTTAAACAAAGAAAAGATGAGCAATAAATACTAAAATCGAGGGTTTCCACCATTTTCAGTGAGAAAAATAATTTCCCAATACTAATTAGGATGGAAGGAGGAGGAGGGGCGAGTAACGGAGGGATGTTGTACCACGAGGTTCAAGAGTCGAAGCTCTGTGCGGTGCATTGTGTCAACACGGCGCTGCAGGGTCCATTCTTCTCGGAGTTCGATTTGGCCGCACTGGCATCTGATCTAGACCGCACCGAGCGCCAGATGATGCTCGGTTCTGCTACTGGCGATTTCCTCCCTCACCTATCGCACAACGTTTCGCTTGATGGAGACTTCAGCATCCAGGTTTTACTCTTTCTTCTAGTTTAATTTCGCTTGGTGGTTTTTTTTTTTTTAATTCAGATAGTTTTGAGAATTTATGTGTGTTTGTGGAAAGGGAAATTTTTTGATAGGATAGTTTTGCTTTTTGGGTGGTAAAGAATGAATTGGTTGAATTTTATTATTGATTCGTTGAAAAAGTGAGGTTTTGATTTAAAGAAAAATTGTTACAAGTGGAAAGAATAAAAATATTTGTTCACCATTTGCTGGTTGTTTACTATTAGATTGTTTTGGACTTGAGAATTTGGAATTTTAGCTGGATTCGTTTTTGTTTTTAGCAAGATAAGATTTTGATTTTACAAGCCAAGGCTGAAATCAGGAGTTTACACTGAGAAGAAAACTATCACATCAGTATGGGCTTTCTTCTGATTCTATTTATTTGAAGACAAAGATGCAAGGTTTTGAATTTCAAATGGAACATTTAGTAGGTGCTCTCTTGAATTATGCTATACACACTCATATAATAAGGATACTCTCGATCCGTGGATGTGGGCATGTGTATGTTATGTACAGTAACTATCAGAAATGATAGGCCATAAGAAATTGACAATCATGTAAGTGTAGAAAGTAATTCCCTTGTTCTTAGGAACTGGATGTTGGTGTTTCTTGCCTGCATGATTAAGAAATGAAGATTTAAAAGTTGTGAAGTTCTTTTGATTTATATAGATCTATAAATTGAGTGAATATTGTTATTCCGTGATTCATTTATTTTGGTATTTGATTTTTCTATAAACTTAAAAACCATGCCTAGCACTATTCATGGATCTATAGATATGGTCAGTCTGGAGGATGCACAGGAGGCTTGTATGGAGCTCATGTTCCTTGTAGATTGGTTAAATCAATTATAACATATATGAATGTTATTGCTGCACGCTTGCTGAACCAGATTTGAATTAAAATTATATAGTTGCTTCATGTTTTTAAGTTGAAAGTTAATGTTTGCACTGGCCTGTAGAAAGGTTTTTCCTGTCAATACCGTGGGTGAGGTTTCTTTTAAAATAGGTGATCAGCAGATCTCTTATTAAGTTATCATGTATTTAATTCCATGTGAGGCTTGTACTTACCAAGTTTAAAAGGTATTTTTTGAATGTTACTCTCTCACTTCTCCCTGGACAAATGGAAGTTGTTTGCAACTGTTACTGGAAAATTCTGTAAAAAACAAAATTGTCGGAACACATAGCGAAACATTTTCATGTTTTCATTCCAAGTGTTCTGGAATTAGGTTTGAGAGATCTTCCAAGATCAAAGAACTGATTTCCAATCGCTATGAGAATACTTGATTTTTGTGGTTAATTATCCATCATTTCCTGTAAGCTCATAAATTTCAGCATTTACTTTCCATCATGAATAATTTTTCTTCTTGTTCATCGTTTGAGTTCCATATTTGATACTTGACATTCTCATATCTTTTGAAGGAAAAATTGTTTTAAGCGTCTTATACGACAATGATTAGCTGATTTTGCTCCTATGCAAGACTATAACCATATATTATTTCTTAACCCTCTCGGGTTAGAAAAAGAAACTAGAAGTAATTATGGGATACACTTAATTTCAGGTAATTCTTCCATAATTTCATGTCAACACGTGTATTGTACACCAAGTTATGGTAACATTAGTTTTTATCCTGAAATCTGATATCCATTATTGATTCGACAACTTTTAGGGAAAAAGATTGCTACACGAGTAGTCCTACTATATGCGAACTTAAAAGTGGATCGTACTGGGCCTTCCTTCCATGACCCAAGTGAGCCGTGTTAATAGGAAAAAAAAAATAGAGCCATTAGGACTCTCTTCAAACTGAAAATAGCCCATTAATGGCCGTGAATTCCTCCCACAAATCCTCTGAATACCTGCCACCTTCTAAACCCCCATCCCTTAAAACCCCGTCATCAGTCCCTTTGGCCACCCCAAGAAGGTTTATGTCAGAATTCTCTTTCAAGTTTCATCTTTGTTCTTACTCCTTGATTCTTTTGATCATTGACCATGGACAAGAGCCTCAAAAGCTCAAACTAAAGTCAACAGCAATCAAGTGAAGTATGCAGGTTTCTGCTACAGATCCTGATAGCAAGTTGTCCACAAACACTTGTCTAAGTTTCACAAAGGAGTGACGGGAAAATTATATGTAATTGACAAAAGGATATAGGGCAAGCGCTAAGATTGCAAAATAATATAAAAATGAGTATAATTTTAATACGTCTTTTTCTTCTTTTCTCAAGAAACTAGCCAAAAATTTTAAGACGTTCAGTTAAAAGGAGGGAGAAAAAAGTCTAGGAAACCGAGACGAGGAAATGGTTCCACAAGGGAATCTTAAAAGCCAATTCAAAGCATTTAGAAAGTCTGTAAACAATTCAGTAGCTTTCTATTTCATCTATTGATCATATTTTTACTAACTGCTGAAGAATGAGCTTCATTCTTTACCGGGGAAGGGGGGAGGGCAAGAAATTTCTAAATTTCCCGCTCTCTCTGCAGCTTCTCTTCGTTTATTTTAATTTTTTTTGGCGGGCTGGGGGGCTTCACCACATTTGCTATTTGGCTACCAAGAATCGAAGTATATGAGTTTGTTTTAGTATAGAGTTAAAATGCCACGGAAGAAACCCTGTCATGCAATATCTAATTAATTTCTCTAAAATGTAGTCGTGTTTTATCATTTGAAAAGCTAAATCAAACGTATTCAGTCACTGAGAATATAAAAGATTACTTGGTTATAAAGGATCGAATTATTCATTTTTTATACATGATAAACAAAATAATTCATTAACAAGTACCACCACATTTTTGGATTTTATTGTGTAACTCATCCACAATTAGTTTGATGGGGGGGGTGGAATATATATATATTTTTTATATATAATCTTTGCATGCACAAGACCGCAGGGAAATGATGGTGATGTAGCAGTTGTTAGACGAATGTTTTATGCGCTCGAAAGTATGTTCTTCTATGCAGCACAAACACTCTTACTATGGCGGCACGAGACTACACCGACACTTTAGGACACGTGACCTAAAAGTCGTGTCTTGTCCTTTTTTACATATTTTAAGGTTTTTACACTTGAGAGATACTTTAGAAACACTCCTCAAGCAATTGTTCGTCATACCATGTGTAGTGCTTGTATCCAAAAGTATAATAGAAAATAAAGATATAATAAATAAATGTACAATTCTAAAGAATTTAAATTGACTTGTCCATGTCCTACTGTTTTGACAAATTGCATGTTAGTGTTTCATATCGTCTCGTGTCTTGTTGTGTCCATTGGTGTGTCTATTTCCATGCTTCTTAGATGTTCTAGAATACCTTTATTTGTGTCTGAACCTAAAAGCATTTGCTTATGCAGTTAGCAAACACGTAAATATGCTTAAAGATGAAACCTGCTAAATGCCAGCATACTGTAAATGTGGCTTAGGGTGCAAAGAATTCCGAAGAATGACATGAAAATGAAAGATGCAAAAGTATCTGCAAAAATCACCTTTTCTCCCTAAAACTTCTCCTGATGCCAATGTTCCCATAAAAATATGAATTTTTTGGTTATAGGTTTTACAAAAAGCTTTGGAGGTGTGGGAACTGCAAGTCATTCCACTGGACAGTCCTGTGGCCGAGCCTGCTCAGATTGACCCAGAATCAGAAAATGCATTTATTTGTCATTTGGAGGACCATTGGTTTTGCATCAGGAAAGTAAATGGAGAGTGGTACAATTTTGACAGTCTCTATGCGGCACCCGAGCACCTCTCTAAGTTTTACCTTTCAGCCTACCTCGATTCCTTGAAAGGCTTTGGTTGGAGCATTTTCCTTGTCCGGGGAAACTTTCCGAAGGAGTGTCCCATGACATCTTCTGAAGCTTCCAATGGTTATGGGCAGTGGCTATCACCCGAAGATGCTGAGAGGATCACCAAATCTTGCAACTCAGCATTGAATCCTAGAGCTGGTCGAATGCAGCAGCTTTCTGATCCTCGTGTCCAGTATAGTGATGAAGATGAGGATTTAAAGGCTGCAATAGCGGCCAGTTTGATGGATCCCACTCCGGAAATCAAAGCAGAAGCTGGCACCTTGGAAAATGAAAATGAAAATACCAATTCAGAAGCGTCATGAGAGAACATTTTTTTGTTTCAACGGTGGTCAGTTATTCCCTGCATGAGTTATGCACTGTACATTTATTATTTGAGAAAGACATTGCATTTGACTTGATACAATAAAGTTTTCTATCTTTAAAATAAAGGCCATATCCAAGAATTTCACCATAGTTTTTCCCCAAGATCATATCCCTCATCATTGGATGTATGTCATTTGGTGCATAAGATCTTAGTTTGATCTGAATGATGCAATTATAAATCCTTGTGAACACGAAAGATTAGATCGGAATTTGGAGAAACGAGGAATTGAGCTGATGCTCGTAATCATTTCTTTTTATTTTTGGCTTGCACATTTTCTTGGTTCCTGTTTTTTCATCATGCCCTTTGCTCTCTCCCATTTGCTGCTATTGGAATCCCGATAGTACGCCAGTAGCATTGCCCGACAAGAGGGAAAAAAATGAACTTCAATAAAATCATCAAAAAAATTATCTTTAGCGGAGTTCCTTGACAATATCATCAAAAATATATGAGCAGTTAATGTTTATTAGTCTAAATAGCAGAAGACATGGTTAAGCCGCGAAAAATCAGCAAGACTATTTAATGAAATAAGTGGATTAACTAGTCTTGGACACTTCCAAAGCCTGGTGGTGCATCATGACTTCCAGTACCATAGTAGGGCCTGCCTTGTTGAAACTGTGACGAGGCTGGTGGAGGTAAAGGTGGCGGCAATATTCGATTGCCATCCCTCGGGTCCATAAAATTTCCAGTCTGCCTCTGTTCTACCCCGTTGGTGGCTGAAGGTAAAATGCCTATATTCTGTCCATAATCACCTTGAAAGAACGCTATTCCTTGAGGATCAGATGCATTCATAAAACCATCTGCAGCAGGCCCCATACTCCAGGTTCGAGGGTAATTTTGTACAGGATTAAATGCTCCAGCAGAACCTGGTGGGAAACCTAAGAGCGAACCGTGTTCTGGTCTGACTTCTGGTGTTGAAACTGGCCTCGCCATGTCATAAGGAGTGCCAAAGAATTGTTGGGTTCCATCAAGAACAGAGGGGGCATAACCAAATTGCGAGGAAGCAAGGACTGGGTTTGGATCGATTGGCACTGCAAAAGTTTAGGAGGTTGATGGAAACTCATATTCTATAGAGAAAGGAGATTCAGATACAGTTGTTTATTTCTTGTCAAGAAACTTACCTGAATCTTGCTGCAGGACAACCTGCGAGTCAAAAGCTTGCTGAGGAAATTGGTTCTGGGGACCAACCCTGTCAAACACTTGGGATTGGTTACCATCAAGTCGCAGCTCTGGCGTATGACTTAGGACTGGTCCAAGAAATAGCGGCATGGGCGTTGAGTACGAAACAAGCCCTGGAGATGGTTGGTCTCTGGATTGGGGATGTTGACCCTTGGGCTCATGATCATGATAGGAATTCGAATTAGGGTAAACAACTGGTTTTGGTGCTGCTTGAACTGTGGAATCAGAGGCAGAAGATTTTCTGGCGATAGTTTCTAACTTGTTTCCTTCTTTCTCCGTATTGGGAGGCAGGTCTTCAGCATGATTCTCTTTCATATGAGACAGAAATTCAGATGTCTCTACAAATGACTTGAAACAACGAGTGGCTGCGCAGATGAAGATTCCTTCCATCAGTTTGATTGTCTGAATCTTCTGAATGCGCTCATCACATCTGTACCAAGATGAAGTAGCTTATATTACTCACAACGTCATCCTAACCAAATACCAATTTTGACAATACGAAGAAAGTTTATCACAATCTAGGATGCACGACTCTCCCAAAGCTTGTGAATTGATGTCGGACATGTAACCCCACACGTCAACACGATGCCAACAAATGTAACAGATGTCAAGTGGCAAGTCCAAATTATTTTTTTGTTTGGTACAATTAGATGTTTCGCTGACACATTGTCGACAAAATGGATAAAATGGGAAGATATATCG
Organism: Fraxinus cuspidata; assembly: GCA_903798385.1. Lineage (NCBI taxonomy): Eukaryota > Viridiplantae > Streptophyta > Magnoliopsida > Lamiales > Oleaceae > Fraxinus > Fraxinus cuspidata. Next base: position 30,867 of record CAIGRP010001499.1, read on the forward strand.
TATCGGATACTGACACAACGACACGTCGCTGACATGTATTGAGAATGCTAGGTCCCGTGTCTATATTTTATTTTGGTTTTGTACCATGACATGCTGCTGACATGCTACAGAATACATAGCCGGCGTAGCAGAAAATTATGCTGTCGACACGTCGGAATTAACAAAAATATATTCTTTACAATAAAAAAGATTTAAAATGAAAACAAAAAAATTCATATTAATTTAGTCAGCGGGTCGAGAATGAGTCAGGTTCGATTTTTTTTTTTTTTTTTGGGAAAATGGCGTGTTGCTGCGTCCATGTCGGTTCTTCCTAGAACACAATTATGACGAGCCAGTAGAATATCATACTACGTAGTCAAAAGAAATATAGCTTACAAGTAACAAAGAGAATCACTTCTAGCACAGTCCAAACAGAAGGCATGTTCACAAGGGCTCTGCAATAACATAAGATTGTCAGCACGCAAGAAAAAAGAGAAAAATGTAGAGCAAATTAAGATCATGTAATTGCTTAAATTTGCATAAAAAGCCAATATTATAAAGCAAGCAAAATATGCATATCTCAGGAAAGAAAATGATCCTCACCCCACAATGCAAAATATGTAAGCAAATGACTGCAGAACCCATGATCAAAGAGTTGGCTGCTAATGGATATAAAGATCCAACTGAGGAATTATGAATCACTCTTAATAGACTTTAAGCTTAAATTGGTAAATGATTATTAAAATTACGTGGAGTGTATCTAACAGAAGACATTTCCTGTAACTACTTGACAGTGTTGTACGACTTGTATAATGAAGGTTTAAATTGAAGATATTTATCTTCTCGATTAACTTATTTATTGGAATTAAATTTAACATCAGACTTGTTTGCTCAATGTGAGCTAATTTTATTCTCTGAATTTTGCTTTCAAGCAGATTAATTCTATAAATAATTGGGCACATAAAGGTTGTTATGGATATCCATCCGAATTGTTGAATTCAGATGCTGAATGACTTATAGGGAGTTCATTCATTGAGTAAAGATGCAACTTAGAAAGTGTCGTGCTTGTGATACAGAAAGGGTCAACTGAGATAACACAACTTCCATGATTAAAGTATCAAGCTAAAGGGTTTGTTTAGGAGAGTTTTTTCTTAAAATCATTTTTCCCCAATATCATTTTAAAAAAAAAAACATTTTTCACTTGGAAAAACCTCCCCATAACAAATGCAAAATGTTTGCATAGCCATAATAAATGATCATCTTCATGTATTTTAGCTGTGGACTAAGTGCGAAAATATAGTTTTTTTAATGACCCACACATTTGGAAATTTGAAAATAATACCAACTTCCTTAGAGGGTGTTTGGTGGAGATTAAAATTAGATTTTTAGTAGATTTTAATAGAAGTTTTTGAAATGTGTGGTTGAAAAGTTGTGAGACCATGAAAGATCTAGTTAATATTCATTGTTTGACTTTGACTTGTATTAGAATCAGATTTTAATCCGGACCAAACAGAGGCTTAATAAAATTGAAAGCTATGTTAAACTCTCTCCTACATATATTTTCTCAAAAATCCCATGTTCTTATTTCCATAACAAAAGGCACTCAAGTGGAATAGGCTAGAAGGCTTGCTGGTTAGTGGCTGCTAACTTCAACTAAAATCTTAAATCACATGGCTAGAAATATGTATACATTTCAAAATCTAAAATAACTTAAGAAGAAGTGCGGAAGAAAGAAAATAAACATAACACGTACCAGACGCCCATAGACAGCAATAGGGAAGTCGCAGCGGACGCAAAAATGAGTTCGCTCCCCAGGCTGGCGACGGGATCTGCGACCAGCAGTCTTGATGATGGAAGTCGCACTTGCCGACCCAAGACCCTTGGCTACAGGAAGATCGGCTAAGACAAGATGCTGAGGACATGCAACAGTAACAGTTTCCGCTGACAAGGGCTTTGCAACCCCTACACCTTCACTGGATGGCTTGCTAAGCCGAATCTGCAGCATCTTTTCCGAGATATTGTTATATCACTCTTTGCCCTTCAAATCGGACAGCTAACGTTATTTCTTCTGGCTTTCTGCAGAGAATCAGGAGTAAGCATTCTTCCCAGCTTCAGAAACAGAAAGCATGATGATAAATTGACACAAAAAAAGGGGAAATACTGATCATTCAATTTTAATTAACAATTATCAATACACACTTGCATATATGCACAAAATTTTGACTGCACACTTTTGAGACATTAATTACTTAAAGTCATTCTTGAAACCTGGAAACAGCATTGAACTCGTATCATTAGGAAATCAACAACATTAAAATGCTCCACAGCACATTGAACTTAAAAGAAAAAAATGCATGGATAAAATTTGAAGAAAACCCTGAAATCTGAGCCTAATAACTCAAAATCGAAGTACCCAAAGTTATCAGACAAAGTAATTTGAGAATTTTCCTCACACTTTGTCTCACTATTATGAAAGGCATAATTTCCCTATTACAAGAAGGAAAATCCCCTAACCTCATCAAAATCAAAAGAAACAAGAATAAGCTGCAATTAAGAAATTCTTAGTAGGATCGCGTGGGAGAAAAGTTCACATATTAATGCTAAGCTTCACTGTAAGAAACTCGTGACCCGTCCATGAAGAAACAAATAACATTGGCTTGAGAAAGATGATTCTATTGGATATGAAACTAAACACCAAAATCTAGCCCAGAGTTAAATAGTCTCAATTGGATACAAAGGCATTTTATTTCCGTGAGGCACACCATGGGCGGAGCCACCTCGGGTCTAGTGGGGGAAACTGCCCTCACCGGATTTTGATCCTACGTATTTCACCTATTACACTTGGGGGGCAACCAGTTTTTAAGGCAAGGAGGAAACCATAAACAACAGAATCAAAAATTCAAGAGAAATGTTACCGAAAAAATCACTGTTGGTAGAGGATGATTACCAGCAAGTAACAACAATTTTGGATAAATATATAAATTATAAGGAGTTATGTGGAAATTAAATCATTCACAACAATCAGATCGAGTGAGATTTCAACATGTAAAACTCTTTTTACACTAATAAAATCCGATACTACCTTCCAATTTTGTTGATGAAGAAGTTGAGTAGAATTCACTCCAACACAGGAGAAATTGGTGCCAAGGGTTTGATGACAAAATCTCCTTTCAGCCTCTCCCCCAATTTTTAGCGTAACAGAAATCCTTTACCGCTTCTCCTCCTTTGCTCTATGAATAAAACGAAAAACAGAAATGGGGTATGGTTGGGATATTCGTGCCTTTTACTTGGGCTTTAGAAGAACTTTTGAAAAAAGCCCAATGTCCAGGGCCATTGTGCCCTATTGGTGGGAGGCCTGTGGCCAGGGCCAATGTGGTGGCCTTGGCCAAGCAGCAGGGTCCAGATTCTAATCCATTTTTCAGTTAATAAAAAAAATAAAAATAAACTAATCGAATATTTAACTTTCACTTTTGACAAATTATGTTATTGATAAAAAATTCTTATATCAAGATTTTAGGAATTTAATTATTTCAAAAATTTATTAATAATATATATTTATATTTATTTTTACATTTTTTAGACTATTCTCGAAATTGTGATAATTTGAATGATGTGTCTTTTTTTATCACAATATAAAGTGGGTGAATCGTTGACTTCATTTGTACTAAAAAAATAACCATTATCTATCTATTTAAACGACCAGAGGACCACAAATTCATGGTCACAACTCTGCATCATAGATAGAATAAGATTCATAGAGCCATAATTGTATGTTGTTAAACATCTCATCGAATATCACAAAAACAACATTTGTCAATCATTTACGTCTACATGAATAATCGTTACATTAAATTATCACGATTCTATGAGATAGCAATTGTAAACATCATGATTATTTGTCACATTTCGTGTAAACTCACAATAATAGAGTATAGAGTGAGTGGGATTAAGATCAAAATGGTGACACATGTAATGGTAGAATGAGACATGTGCCCCATAACAGAAGTCATAACATAACTTCAATATTTCTTTCAGCTAATGCCAGTGACGGACCCAGGATTTCGAGTCAGCACGGGCGATCGTGGATTGTCGACCATTGTCAGCAATAAAATATTAAGAGCTCCGTTTGATACCCCCTTTTTTTTTTGCTAAAAATGTATTTTGGAATAGTAATTTGATGAAGAATGTGTGGTTAAAAATAAAAAAAATTGAATTTGCATGTAATGTTATTTTATTAAAAAATGTACGGTTGAAATGAGAGAAAAATATATTTTCGAAAAAAAAGGGAAATCAAACAATGTCTAAAATTTAAATATAACAATTATTTTGTTCAAACTTAATATATATAATTTTGTTGTAAAAATTAACAATATTCACCAAATGATATTGTGGTCAAGTTTTGTATAATTCAAAAGAAATCACGGGTTTGAATTTTTGTAATTGCATTAAAATCCCTAAATGTAATATATATTATTCTGGTAAAAATATTGACAAATACCATGAGTGCCACAATGGTTAGGTGTTCACCATCATATGAAGAGGTCATGGGTTCAAATCACATCTCTTAATTTATTTAATTTTGGTAAAATTGAGAATTAAAAATGTTTCACAACAAAATTGCTAGGAGGAAGACTCGAAACTGCAACCTCGCGTGTGAACGTGTAAGTCTTAGCCGGCTGAGCTCCATTAGAAGTATGAAAACAAAAGAACCTATCAGATATATAATCTTAAAAGTTGTTCATTGTAAAAAAAAAAAATCTTTCCAGCGGATCCAGCACGGGCGGCCACCGGGGCTCGCCGGGTGCTGGGTCCGCCACTGGCTAATGCGCTATCTACCAAAATTTGCAAAGATTTGAACTGTTAATGTCGTCCATCATTGATTTTGTAATGAGATAATAACTAATTTTCTATATTATAAGAATATATTTAAAATAAAGAAATTATTTTCATATAACCATATATTAGTTCTCATATGAAGCTTTTAATTAGAAAACCTACTTAATCGGTTCAAATACACAATATTCTTAAAAAAAAAAAAAAAATTTGACGTGGCATGATTTTTTTTCAATTTCATGAAATGCTTTCCTCAACAAGTAAAGTTAATTATAGGAATTATCAACTTTATTCCTAATAAATATGTACCAATTTCATCATTTCGGAGGTGGTCGAATTGGTGGAGTAGGTGAACGCGGAAACCGAAAGTCATGAGTTCGAATCCCCTGCCAACACTTTTTCGATCGAGCTCCAAGCCCAGTGCGGTTTATTTCTCATGTGTGATTTGAGGGCTACTGCACATGGAACGAGGTTTACCCAGTGCGCACTCACGAGTAGCGGCTGCGGGTTCCTACGTCAACAAAAAAAAATATATATGTACCAATTTCATCGTGGTTTTATAAATTATATCTAATATCGTGAACGAACACTATTATAATAAAATAACTACCAAAAAAATATGTTTTAACATGATGAGTAAATCGGTCAAAATTATATTAATCCCACAAAATATTATTTGTTCATTTATATGGAATCACAATTGTAATTAGAAATGAAATATAGAAGATGTCATAGTAACACAACACGCTCTAGTGCAAGAGAGCCTCGTATTCACGATAAAGACTGTGGAGAGAAAATGTATGGATGTAAACAAGTTAAAATTAGGCGATTCACAAGTTTTATCCATCAATTTTGACAAGATATTCTATTTCTTCCTTAAATTAAAAAAATGTGTTCAATTCCAACCTTAATCTCTCATTCTATATGTCAATATTATAAAAAAATAAGTGCTAAATATTTAATTATTTAAATGCGACTTGTAATTGTTGAATATTTATGAAAACAAGCTATTGTAATTTTCAATAGGCATTGATATTTAAATAAATAAAATGTAAATAACTTAACATCAAATTAATTGTGCTTGTAATATAAATTAAGAATTTACGTTAAAAGAATAAGATATGATGTATTTTTTGTTATGCGATTGATGTGGATTTTAAAATAGATCAACTTGATTCGATAGTTCGTGGTTTGGTTTATTTGTTTATGATAATAATTGCTTTATTATCATTTAAATTGAATAAAATATTTAAAAAATAATCTAAAATATCATCTCGTATATGTAATTTCCTTTTTGACAATTGAGCTTTCAAATGTAATTGACATTAAAATATTATATTATATTAACTTTTTCTCTTAATATGTTTTTAAGTTGCAATATAAGAGTAAGAAATGTTTAAAAATATTTAACGATATGTTACGCCATGACGACATAACTAAAGATCCATAGATGCAATTAACGCTTGAACTCAAGAATGCTCTAGGACTGCTCGAGTGACTTCTGGATGTGTGAGATGCAAATGGCGCAAATGTTAAAACTAGATAACAATGTATGCGTTCGACCAATATATCTGGCAAAACATTGAAGATATTTATGGAAGACTTTGGAAACATATAGGAAATTTTGTTAAGAATATTCTAGAAAAAAAAGGGATAACAAAAGGATTTTGTAACTATTCCGTTTAGAGTATTCTAAAATCAATCTCTATTGTTCATTTAAAGAAATTGAAATTATGAAAGGTCAAAGAGACCTCAGTAGTAACCAACCAAATCAGAAATAAAATAAGAGTTAAATACTAAAGGTGAAAGTTTTTAAAATACATTGTAATATTTAAAGATATATATTACGTTCACATTAAACCAAAATTTGGCTCCACCCCTAAGGCATTTTGAGGCATAAGCCTCACTACAAAGTAACAAATCAGTAAAACAATTCGAACAAATTATAAAAATATATAAAAACAAGCTTCAAGTCTTAATCACTTTTTATATCAATGCTTTGGCCCCAATGATTCAATGCACAACAACTCTAGGGTATTACTTAATCGACAAGCTCAAGAGATATCACATTGCATTATAAATGTAAAATACTAAAACAAAATTACAAGTCCGGACCGGATTATATATTTTTCTGGAATACATAGAATCAACACTTAGTAGTGACATATAGAGAAAATCTTTTGAATAAAACGAAATTGATAGAACCAAATATTGCAATCCAATTAATCATGAGTAAACATCTAAAACATACAACCAGTAGGGAATCAGGGTATTAATACTCAATTTCAATCCAATTTTATCATTGAAGTTAAAACTAACCAACAAAAGAAAAAGGAAAAAACGTAGATACTAGTAGTGTGCAGCGACGGAGCCATGATATTTTTTTTTGGGTGGGCAAAAATTATAGAGCAAAAATAATTATAAATAATATAATTGTTCCTGTCGTGTTTTCATATTTTGAAAACGTCGTATAATTATATTATTATCAATTTTGTTAAATATATTTTTCTTAATAGATAAAATACAACTTTGTTCTATTTACTAAATCATTTCAAGAAATTGCCAACTAAAACCTTCCAAAAAGTATTTGAAGATTGCACAGATACCGGAGATGAAAATTGAATTTCCAATTCCCTTAATCACCGCTCTCTGAGCCCTAAACTTTATGTGAATACAGTTAGAAAAATGAACCAAATGCATGCAAGTTAAAAATGCAATGAAGAATTTCTAGAAATTAAAATTATTTCAATGTTTAGTTCTGTATTTATTAATTGACGGAAGATATATAATTTTAGGCAATATGTTTAACTTTCATGAAGCCAACAAGTTCTATATGATAAAAAACATGTCCTACTTCGAGATAGTTCGACAATAGCAACCTTCAGCTTTTTAGGGTTGATAGAAGTGTATTTGTCGCTTCGCAAATCATTGGCAGTTGAGGCTAAAATCGAGTTATCTTAATAAACATATTTACCAAATCTTGATTTCCCCTACGGTACCTATATTTATTCACCAAAAAAGAAAAAAAAAAAGGGAAACGCAATAAGCATTTAATATTTTACTACGAGAATTGAAGCACGTAAACCCAAATTCCTAATTACAAATAACCGTAAACAACAATAAGATGTTAAAAAGTACAAAATAGGGTAGAATTGAAGAACCTTTTGATTTCTTTTTTTCTTCTAAAAAAATCAGATCTTTTGGGTGGTTCACTTACGACCCATGCCCAAGTGTAGCTCCGCCCCTAGATACTAGATAAATTGATAATATGATTTTTTAAATAAATTAAACAAAAGAGTTCCACTATATCAATTTACCATAATTCAAGGATCTCAATAGAGAATCAAAATATTCTTCACCCGGTGAATTTTGGTAAATAAGGCTTAGCTCCTGTTTGGTACACATTAAAATTTTCATTATCATTCTTCTACTCATTTTCAACCACACATTCTTCAATAAAATAATATTTTCCATTACATCAATAATTTTTCCTTCTTTTTCAACCACACATACTCCATCAATTTACTATTCCAGAATACATTCTTCCAAAATAATGTGGTTCAAACACACCCTTAAATTGTGAATTTAATAGCATCGATTGTTATTACTTCCCCATGTGTTCTTACTATTTCTCTTTGAGCCCGAGACTTCTAGTTTTATTGTACTTGACCCCTAGGTCATCTAGATTTTTTTTTTAGCTTATGTTATCAAATAAAGAGACAAGAATTATTAAGTGTATCGTTTATATGATGATCCCATATAGCGCGTTCATATTGTATTTGTCCAATGTTTAGAAGCAAAACAATTTTCAATTTAACATCAAAATTTTAGTTTCCTTCAACTCAAGAGAATAATGTCATCTATCATTGTAGAGATGCATCACTAATTACGTGACAAATAATATTGATTTATTGTTCTTGGGTTGTTATGCACTTTTATGAATTAGACAAGGGTAAATTTCATTAGGTCATTAAACTTTACCCTTAAATGTAATCAGGTCACTTAACTTTAAATCGTAGCAATCATACCACTGTACTTTAATTTGCGAAACTACTGTATTAGCCTTTCATCCAATCACTTAATAGATCTGGTAATGTGACCGTTATAAGTAACGGAATTTTCATGTGTTCTGCCAACTCAGCAAAATAAATTTCACAAGCGACCATTGAACTTTAGCTTTACTTGCAATCAGGTCATTGAATTTTTAATTCGGGACAATCATACCATTGAATTTTAATCCTAAGGTTCTAAAAAGGCCTCTTTTAAAAAAAATTAATATTAGTTATTTTAAAATCATAAACACTACAATTACTTAATAATTTCTAATTTTTTTACATTCCAACTAAAATCAGGATTCTGTGGAATACCATTATACGTTTTATAATCACTACAATCATCTGTTTTTTACATTCCAACTAAAATATTATTTTATTATTATTATTATTATTATTATTATTATTATTATTATTATTATTATTATTATTATTATTTTGTATGCCAAGCACACGAGTATGTAACTCATTTGGTAATTAAAAATAAAAATATTCAAAATATTAAAGAATGAACCTTTCTACTTTAACATGGACATGCTTAAAAGTTGATATCTTTAAAAGAAGTTGATATTTACTTTCTTCAACCCACAAACACAGTCACAATTCATGAATATGTTATTTTATATAATTCAAAACATATTTAAGAAAATTAAATATGAATGAAGGCTTTCGTATTTCTAACGTGCCCTCAATAATTCTCCTCTAGCAAGTTAACAATATTTGCCGCGAAAAATTACAACAATTATTTCAGAGTGTTTTATTGCCCTTTACGTAAAATCTCATGACATCAAAGTAGATTCGAGTATAGTGCAATGAACAAGATTTGTTGGTTTTCTTGTGTCATGTACACTACAATTTGGTTTGGTTATCTGTCCCACTTCAAGATGACTCTAAGCTTTTAACAAACTTCTTAGCCTGCAATAAGAATTCGAGTTTACATTAGGCCTGGAAATGGCAACATTCTGTTGATTAACTGAAGCCGATGAAAACAAAGGAAAGAAACCGCGCTAGATCAAGCCTCTTTAAGGTATAAAGAAGTGCCGATAGGTTGTAAGTAGTAAATGCTTGATTCTCACAGGAAGGATACACGAAATACATACCTGCTTGAGAGTTAGAAACATGATCACATTCCAAGATCCTAGCCGTCCAAAGTTGGGGATCAAGCCTTTGTAGAAGGCTAAAGGTCCCTGCAAAACATGATAATCAACAATTTAGATGCATCTCAAAGCCAAGCACTACAGCTGATCGGATCTAGTACCATCAGTTGTACATATAGTGCACTGTGCACATATGAAGACGAATTCAGGCGAAAAACATTATTTTTTTCGGTTAATATGTTATCAGGTACAAGCTATATGCACCAGAAGTATCTCATAACTCACATCATTCTTCAAAGTCTTGACGAAACAATCTAGTGTACTTTTGTATGCAGAATCTCCCATCATCCTTGACTTGACCTGCCACAGAGAACCATTTTTGAGTTAGATCAACTGCAAGGGAGCACAACCGGAAAAATAAAACAATTTCCTATACATTTTTTCTCCCCTTCCCCCTCAAAGGTACAAGAAAAACAATTCGCCAAAATGGAGAAAAACTGTATAGGTACTGAATTTATAGTGCTGTGAATGAAGAAGATACCACGTCAACTGGGGAGCCTATGCAGACTGCGAAAAAACCAGCTCCTAAACCGGATAAAAGATGCGCGAAAACATTGTCTGTGAATCCTGGGATTTTCAGAATTGTCTGCAAGGCAGTTATGAAAGGAAACACGGCAATATCAAATGAAAATGAAACGACGAGAAAGTAGAAAGGCGATGAAGTGTTCAATATTGAACTTACCTGCTTCACTTGATCATAACTGGCTAATTCAGCAGCATTTATGATGGCATTGCGTGCAACATTAGGCCCAAGACCAGTCCACAAAGCTGCTATTCCTTCCTAAATTTCCAAAAATAAAAAAAGTTAGGGAACAAGTTAATAGGATGCTCGAATTTCTGAAGAGCAAGGAGGACGAGGCGAATGACGGCAAGGAATGACCTGTCTCACTATTGTAGAGTAAGCATTTAGTGCTCCAGAATATTGCCTTGGCACGCCCGGAGGCAGTTTACCCTCAGCTTGGAGTCTTACTTTGACAAGGTCAGTAGGATTGTCACGTAGCGGAAGGTTATAGGAAAGATGAACAATCTCACAAAAGTGAGAAAACTCACGAGAAACTTTTATTCAATTCAAAAAA
>CAIGRP010001500.1:0-16688 GCA_903798385.1 Fraxinus cuspidata
AAAATTTTACCTACAAAACACAATATAACATAAATTAGGTAGAATTTAATCTAAAAGACAATAAAATATCAAAATTTAATACCACGAATAAGTGTATAAACTACACTTTTCACTATGTTAATAACTCAGAAATTGTTTCACTAAAGAATGCTATAAACTTAGTGATATAATCCGATAAATCAGTTTTAAGGCATAAGAGGTTACATCATCTTAGTGAAAATGCCTAATACTCCTTTTAAAATGAGTATTTGGAAAAGAGACGTTAAAAAAAAAAACTTTTTGTGAACATTGTATTTTAGGAGACAAAATAAATTACCTTTTAAAACTGGTGAGCACAAGTCATTAAAAGTATTAGAATATATTCATTGTGACCTGTTAGGTCTGAACGTGTTACTACTGCATGAGACTGTAGATATACTTTTCAATAAAAGTATAGGTTTTAAGTTAAAATCAAAGTCATACACTTTTATAACATTTAGAGATTGGAAAATCTTAATAGAAAAATAAACAGGTAAGAAAATAAAAAATTTAAAAACTGATAATGGCATTGAATTTTGCAATAAAAGATTTGATCGGTATTGTAGCAAGTATGACATCTTAAGGCACAAAAATGTGATCTAGACACCTCAACAAAATGGTATTGCTGAAAGAATGAATATGACCATTCTAGAGAGAACTAGGTGTATGCTCATCAGTCCTAGCTTAAGAAAATTGTTTTGGGGGAGACTGTAAAAATTGCATGCTATTTAATATATATGAGCCCTTTTATTGCCTTGAACTATAAGATACCTAAGTTGGCATGAACATGATTGGTTCCTGACTATTCTTACCTAAGAACTTTTGGATGGTGTAGCTTATGTACATTGTTAGGTCCAAATTATAATTAGCAATTTCTAAATTTGTAATTGACAATTTCTTTAGTCAAAATCATGTTTTGATTGAATTGCATTAGGAGTTTATCAAGTCGTAATCAAAGTCAAAATAAGAGATATTAAATCCTAATTATAGAAAAAGAGTTGAAATTGGTAAAATAGGTCTTGAATGAGTCAAAGATGTCAAAGAAGATTACATATGATCAAATGAATGCAATTGAAGTCTAAATAATGTCAAAGAGTCGTACAAGTTATGCACCAAATTCCCAATCGCAAATTACAACGCATTTCTCACATAGAAAACATTTGGAATTTGGACAAGGTTATTCATAGAAGAATTTTAGCTCTTTGAATTAGCTTTCCAATGCATATTAAATCACATCAATCGAACATTGGGACAGAAAATTACGATAAAAATACTGATAATTGCTCAACTATTGCTTGCCTGTCTCCGACTTGGAGCTTGAGCTATAGGTCGATGTTCAGATATCTATTTTGCTTCAAACAATTGGTTTTTCAATATCATTTCATTCCTTTGAAGATCTAAAACATTCATTGATTCCAAAATTCAACCACCACATATTACTTGATCCATAAATTCATCCAAATCATATTTAAATCATATTTTGTTGATCAAGCCATATTGTTTCATATAAAATCACAGATCAAAACATACAAGATCTTTTGATCAAACACCAAACCACCTAATTCGCCGAAGATAAATTGATACTAGAGATCTGGAGTTGTTGTAGAAGCACATATTCAGGAGAACTAAGGTGAGATATCAGGAGTCAGGATTTGGCGTCAAAAGCTACGAGGGTTAAGGTATAAATCAAGAGTCGGGATTTTTTTTGAAGGAGCCACCTCTAGTAGGATCAATGAAGACTGCAGGAATTGAGGTCAGAAATTCTACAGGATAGAAGGGTCTAGACCGTACTGTAAGTTTGCTTCGATTTATAATGAATTACTGATTGGAAAAGTACCCTAAGTTTTACCTAATTGAGGTTTCTCCGTGATCAAATTTGGTGTTCTTTACTGTTTTAAATATTGGTTGTGGTATTCAAATTTAGGATAAATTGAAGCGATTGATTAACCATCTAGAAACAATTTAAACGTGTTTTATTACTTTTAATTGTGTAATTCTGCACGTTGGGTCTAAATATTCGATAATTTTAAACTTTCAAGTGGTATTAGAGCCTAATAGCGATCTTTGACACAAAATTTTGTCTAGATGAGTCAAATAGTTTCTGATTCGGGATTTGAGTGTGATATGGAAATTTGGGAGGCTTATGAACAGTTATTTGAAGAGAGTCTTAGGATTAAGAAGGTGAATAAAGTCATGCTTAAAAAGGTTAATGCACTTGAAATATTGTTTCATATAAAATCACAGATCAAAACATACAAGATCTTTTGATCAAACACCAAACCACCTAATTCGCCAAAGATAAATTGATACTAGAGATCTGGAGTTATTGTAGAAGCACATATTCAGGAGAACTAAGGTGAGATATCATGAGTCAGGATTTGGCGTCAAAAGCTATGAGGGTTAAGGTATAAATCAGGAGTCGGGATTTTTTTTGAAGGAGCCACCTCCAGTAGGATCAATGAAGACTGTAGGAATTGAGGTCAGAAATTCTACAGGATAGAAGGGTCTAGACCGTACTGTAAGTTTGCTTCGATTTATAATGGATTACTGATTGAAAAAGTACCCTAAGTTTTACCTAATTGAGGTTTCTCCGAGATCAAATTTGGTGTTCTTTACTGTTTTAAATATTGGTTGTGGTATTCAAATTTAGGATAAATTGAAGCGATTGATTAACCATCTAGAAACAATTTAAACGTGTTTTATTACTTTTAATTGTGTAATTCCGCACGTTGGGTCTAAATATTCGATAATTTTAAACTTTCAAGTGGTATTAGAGCCTAATAGCGATCTTTGACACAACATTTTGTCTAGATGAGTCAAATAGTTTCTGATACGGGATTTGAGTGTGATATGGAAATTTGGGAGGCTTATGAACAGTTATTTGAAGAGAGTCTTAGGATTAAGAAGGTGAATAAAGTAGTGCTTAAAAAGGTTAATGCACTTGAATTAGAAAAAGAGAGCCTTATAGCTAAACTCGAGGAGTCAACTAGATGTTTGAATGAATTAAGGGTTGAGAAAAAGTCTTTAAATGTTAAGGTTTAATCTCTTACGAGCGATCTTGAAAAATCAAATGCCCAATTTCAAACTTTTTCTAACGGATCTAAGAAAATTGATAATATGATAGGTTTGAACAAACCAACTGAGAATAGAAGATATGTTGACGATAATGAAACAAATTCTCATACTATTTCATCTTCTAACATGAAGTTTGTACCTGCCTCAAAACCTAATGTTCAAAACTTGAAACTTAGAGCTGCTCCGAGGTTCATCTCCACGTGTCACCATTGCGGTAAAGTAGAACACATAAGAACTAAGTATTGCAAGCAACTAGGTGTACCAAGACCGAAATCATCTGTACAATATATGTTTCCTCCAACTAAGATTCAAAATTTGAAATCTAGGATTGCTTCTAAATTCGTTCCCATATGTCATAATTGTGGTGTTTTAGATCACATTATCTCTAAGTGTCGTAAGTCCTTGGTTAGAAACCACAATCAAGATCTAACTACCCATGTTGGTTTCTTGACTGATCAAGTGAGTCACTTGACTAAATTGACGACTCAATTGACTAAGATTACGTCTTCTTTTAAGAAGATTTGGGTCAAGAAGAGTGAACTCACAAGTTTAAGTATTGTTGATAATTGCGATATTCTTCATGTTGCTCTTTATGGTAGAGCATTTGTGTACCTCATTAATTAGATATTAGGTACATGTATCTGTATTATTCATGATTTTATATATTCATGTATGCACATATGTTCCTTGTAAATTAGGAGTTTCATTGTTTTTGTTTTATCATTTATTTAAAAAATGATTTTTTTATTGGACGTGTTATTTTGTGATCAAGTACTAGTAAAATTCACATATTATAATGTATCATATGCCTTGCACACATTAGACTCTTGTGAGTGTGTTTTGACTGCGTGGTTGAGATTTAGAATGACAGTCATTTGTGTGGTGAATTTACTTTAAATATGGAATTACCTTTAAAGTAGTTGGCCTAAACTCTTGTATATTCCCCTTAAAAGAAATTTTACTATTGAGTTTCACAAAAAAGAAAATAAAAAATTGAATTACATAAAATGTTGTGAGACAATTATATACTTTTCTACGTACCCTATATGACTTGAGTGATTTAGCGTGCATGGTATCTTAATAACTGGTGCCCTATAAGTCATCTGAATTTGGAGTCATAGGCTAAAACTTGTTATAGGGGTCATGTATGAAGTATAATGAAGAAAAGTCTGCACATAAGATTTAAAAGCCAAAAGAAACATATACATATATATGTTTTCACAGATAGGTGGAGAAAGAAAAAAATTATACAATTAATTATTAGCTTTTTAATTTATAAAGGCTCTAATAACACTAGGTTTCATTTCATACTTTGAAGAATATATTTATTCACCAGTGATTCTTTGTATATCATTTCTCATTTATTTACGGTTTTGAGACTTACTTACATGAGTTTAATGACACTTTTCACACATGAATGACCTATACAATTTACTTCATATAGATTTAAAATAAGTTATATGATAAAAGTTTATTTGTTTATGAACTATGCAAGTATAAGTAAGTCAATAATTATTCATAATGATAAAGTTGAAAATCTATGAAAAAGAACATATTAAATAATTTTTGCACCATTATGCATGTGCATATTTTTTTACTCATTCCTCTCTTTGTTTGACATAATTATTACTTGTTTTTCCTTTGTTATTCGTGACGGGAGGGGGGAAGAAGTGTATTTTTCTCGAGGAGTTGATTATATGAGTTAAGGAGATAATTTTAATTTTTTTGATTGATAGATGACTTAGGGGGAGTCATTTGATATATTTGCTAGAATTTTATTATTGATTTAGTGTTGTATTTTGTCTATATTGATATAAAATTTATGATTTATTTCTAAGCTTATAATTCACATGATATTATATGTTTCGGTATTACGCATATTTTATTATGTGTTTTATTTAACTTAGTTATATGATTTTGGTTTTGTTAGTTTTCTCTTGCTTTTCATATGGTATTGTGATTCTCATGTGTTTCAGGAAATATGTTGCCAAAGCATTGAAGAAAATTTTAGAAAGTTTATTTTTAGGTAGTTTTGGACTTTTTGACTTTGAAATGAATGATTTTGTCATGGAATGCCAAATGGGAGATTGTTAAGTCCAAACTATAATTGACAATTTCTAAATTTGTATTTGACAATTTCCTTAATCAAAGTCATATTCTGGTTGAATTGTATTATGAGTTTATCAAGTTGTAATCAAAGTCAAAATAGAAGTTATTGAGTCCTAATTATAGAAAAAGAGTTGAAATTGGTAGTATAGGTCTTGAAGGAGTCCAAAATGTCAAAATAGATCACATATAATCAAAGGAATACAATTAGAAGTCTAAAGAGTGTCAAAGAACCTTACAAGTTATACACAAAATTCTCAATTGCAACTTCTTATTCATTATTCACATAGAAAAGATTGGAATCTGGACAAGGATATTCCTAGAATAATTGTAGCTATTTGAGTTAGTTTTTGAAAACATTTTGAATCACCCCAATCAGATATCGGAAGAGAAAGTTATGATAAAAATACTAATAGCTGCTCAATTGTTGCTCGTCTATCGCCGACTTGGCGCTCGTGCGACAAGTCGACGTTCAGAAATTTGTTTTGCTTCAAACACTTGGGTTTTCAATCCCTTTTCATCCTAAATACTTTTCACTATATATATCATATCATATGAACGTCCAAAAGTGTGTTGAATTATATTTATTCCATAAAGATCATTCATTTGAAGATCTAAAACATTCATTGATTTCAAGATTCAACCACCACATATTACTTGATTCATAAATTCATCCAAATAATATTTTGTTGATCAAGCCATACTGTTTCACATAAAATCCCGATCAAAACACACAAGATCTTTTTATCAAACACAAAACCACCTAATTCACCGAAGATAAATCGATAACAAGGATCAGGAATTGTTGTAGAAGCACAAATTCAGGAGGACTAATGTGAGATACCAGGAGTCGAGATCTGGCGTCAAAAGCACGGAGTCCTGGAAGGCCAAGGTATACGTTAGGAGTCGGGATTTGTTTTGAAAGAGCGTACCTCCAGTAGGATCAAGGAAAACTGTAGGAATTGAGGTTAGAAGTTCTACGGGCTAGATGTGTCTAGGCCGTACTGTAAGTTTGCTTCGATTTATAGTTACTGACCGGCAAAGTGCCCAGAGTTTTTACCTAATTGAGGTTTTTCCGTGATCATCTTTGGTGTTATTTACTGCTTTAATTATTGATTGTAGTATTCAAATTTAGAATAAATTGAAGTGAT
This sequence comes from Fraxinus cuspidata, assembly GCA_903798385.1. NCBI lineage: Eukaryota > Viridiplantae > Streptophyta > Magnoliopsida > Lamiales > Oleaceae > Fraxinus > Fraxinus cuspidata. The sequence goes on from CAIGRP010001500.1 coordinate 6,351, forward strand.
TCATTAACCATCTAGAAACAATTAAAAAGTGGCTTGTTATTTTTAATTGTGTAATTCCGCACGTTCGGTCTAAATATTCGATAATTTAAAACTTTTGCACATTAATCTTAATCTAAAATTGGTCCCAGATTAATAACATGTGTTTTTCTTGGTTATGGAGAAGGGATAAAAGAGCACATGTTGTGGATAACAGAGTCTAGAAGTTTTAAAGTCATTATACGTAGATCTGTCATCTGTAATGATTAGTGATGTAACTAGAGAAAATAGATAAAAATGATTTTGTTATTACCGAAATTGATCAAAATGAACAAATCCTAAATGATCATACTTAGTTTGAGGTGGAGCAGCCACAAACAAAACATATGATTATAATTGATGATGAAATAATAACTGGTGAACATTATTTAGATCCTCTTCAAAATTTACACGACTATCAACTTGCTAGAGATGGGGAAAGAGGCATATAAGATCTCCTTCTAGATATTAATTTGTAGATTTGTATCTGCATAACTTGAATCTGATCCATTTAGTTTGGAACCTAATTCACATGAAGAAACAATATCTACTACGGAATCTTCTAAATGTCTTGCAGCAATATAAGAAGAAATGAACTCATTAAGAAGGTGTTTGGTGGAAATTAAAATTAGATTTTTAGTAGATTTTGATAGAAGTTTTTGAAATGTTTGATTGAAAAGTTGTGAGACCCATGAAAGGTGTAGTTGATATTTATTATTTGACTTTGACTTGGATTAAAATCGGATTTGATTTTAATCTGAACCAAAATGGGCTAAATAAAAAAATCAGACATGGACCTTAGTGGAAAAACAAGTTGATTGCAACTTATTGATTGTAAATGAGTTTATAAGAATAAAGAAAGTGAGATGAACGCAGATGATAGAAGATATAAGGCTAGACTTGTACCAAAAGGTATCAGATAGAGACAAGGGACAGGTTATAATGAAATTTGTGAAATATACATTTATCAAAATTTACTTGCTTTTGTGATACAATTTAATTTAGAATTAGAACAACTTAATGTGAAAACTACTTTTCTTTATGGTTCTTTAGATGAAACTATATATATGACTCAGCATAAAGGTTTTGAAAATAAGAAAAAGAAAAATTTAATGTGCTTATTACAAAAACTTTATATAGCTTAAAATAGGCTGCTAGACAATAATATATGATATTTCACTCTTATAAGAAGAAATGAACTCATTAAATAAAAATCAGACATGGACCTTAGTTGAAAAACCAGTTGATTGCAACTCATTGATTGTAATTGAGTTTATAAGATTAAAGAGGGTGAGATGAATGCACATGACAGAAGATAAAATGCTAGACTTGTACTAAAAGGCTTCAGATAGAGACAAGGGACATGTTTTAGTGAAATTTGTGAAATATACATTTATAAGAATTTTACTTGATTTTGTGATACAATTTAATTTAGAATTAGAACAACTTAATGTGAAAATTACTTTTTTTTATGGTTCTTTAGATGGAACTATATATATAACTCAGCATGAAGATTTTGAAAATAAGAAAAAGAAAAATTTAATGTGCTTATTACAAAAATCTTTATATAGATTAAAATAGGCTCCAAGACAATAATATAAGATATTTCACTCTTATATTCAATGTCTAATTTTAAAGAAATTTTAGTGTCCTCCCTACTTTTATTATAAAAGAGATAAAAAAAATCTGAATTCTTCTATTTGCTTTAATATTTGGATGACATGCTTTTGGCTGGACATAATTTTTTTACACTTAATTTTATAAAAGAAACGTTAAAATCAGAATTTCAATTGAAAGATTTAGGTGCTAGAAAGATATTAGGAATGGAAATAAAAATGAATAGAATAAATGGAAAATTATTTTTAACACAAGAGTCTTATATTGGAAAAGTATTTAGAAATTTTTCACTGCATGATTCTAAACCAGCAAGTGTTCCTTTACCTATTACGGGAAATTATTTATTGAGCAATGGCCTAAAACTCAAGAAGAATTAAATAGAATGGTAGCTACACCTTATGCTAATGTTGTTGGATGTATAATGTATTTTATGGTTTGCACTAACCTAATATTGCGTATGCTGTGAGTATGTTAAGTAGATTTATAAGATTCCAGGTGAACTTCACTGTTGGATGTATAATGTATTTTATGGTTTGCACTAACCTTAAATTGCATATGCTGTGAGTATATTAAGTAGATTTGTAAGAATCCACTGGAAGCTATGAGAATTTTGATTAAATATCTTAAAGGAATACAATACTTAGGGCATATATTCAAAACAGATAAAAAGGGACTTAATATGAAACGATAACTTGATTTTGATTTTATTTTGCTGAGAATTCATTTAACAGAAAGTCTATTTCTACGTATGTATATTTTACAAATTGCAGTTGGAATCACAAGTTCAGAAATTAGTTGCATTATCTTCAATTGAAACAGAATATAGTTGCTACTAAAGCAGTTACAGAATTGTGGTCGAAAGATTTGTATTGATAATCAAAGTGCTATTTTTTAATGTAAAAATTCTATATTTCATGAAAATAAAACATATAGATATTAAATTTCACTTTATTAGGAATGTAACTGAAAGAGGTGATATAAATTAGTTAAAATTTCAACTAAGGTAAATCTAGTAGAAGCAGGTACAAAGGCAATACCACTAAATAAATTCAAAGATTCTTTAAGTTCATTGAATCTTGAATTTTACTAACTTTTATTTCTATTTTTTTAACATGTAAGAGAGCATATGAAATATCCTAGTTTACCTCAAAAATCTATTTTGATATGGTCTCAAAATTGCAACAAAGGTGAATATCGCGAAGATTGATTTTTGGGTTGTTGAAATTATGAGCCCAAAATAATTAATGATGCCCCAAAATCTATTAAGGGAAAAAAATCATACTTCAGGCCTTAAGTTTAGGCAAATATTTTAAGATAACAAGTTTACATTTTCAAAACTCGGTAATTAAATTCTATTAATTAAATAAAAAAATTATCTATAAAATAATATCAATCTTCCTTCAGTCTAAACCGCAGACATCGACATCCGCCCGCCTCCATCCCCTCTTACAATAGTCGACATCCACCCGTCGTCGGCATCCCTCTCACAGTCATCGATATTCGAATAACTTCGCTAGAGAAATTATACAATTTACAGATATCGTCGATAATTGAGCATCTTCTTTATCGGTGAACTGATCACTAAGCATTGTCAGATCGGATAGTAGAGAAATGAATAAACATAGCGGCCATTGAAGAACATCAACTGAGCATCTCCTGTGGCTGATCATCTTCTTTTGTGGTGACTGAGCAACACTGGTGTAATTTAAATTTATTTTTTAAAATTGGAAATAAAAAAAAATAGACTATGGTATAATTTACATAGTACTTACCCGATCAAATAACTTCAATTCTCATTATCAAAATCTAGTTAATTGAATTTGTGATCGGTTCGGAGAAATCAATGGCATGTTACCAATTCTCTTGAATTTACATTGATTTGTTGCATGTGATATTGTCCCAACGGCATGTGACCATTTCTCTTGGATTTTGACATGCAGACATTGATATGTTATCTTTAAATAGTGACCTATCAATTGTAACATATGATCAATTAATATTGACTGTCAACTTTAATCAATGACCTGTAAACATCTGTGACATATACAATATGACATGTGATGTGTAAATAGTGACCTGTGACTTTTGAACTATAACTCATGACTTGTAAACTATAACTTGTGACCAATTAATAACTATAACATGTGATCTGTGAACATACGTGACATATACAATATGAGATATGAACTGTGAACTATAACTTGTGACATATACAATATGATCTGTGACCTATAAACGGTGACATGTGACCTGTGAACTATAGCATGTAACCAATTAATATTGTCATATGAACATAAATCAGTAATCTGTGACCTGCGAATATTGAAATGTGACCTGTAACAAGTACACAAAGAAATGTGACATATTATTAGTTCACATGTCACAAGTCACAGGGTCATTACATCGATATCACAAATTATCTATTTTATTTGTGACAATTATTAATTGGTCACAAACCGTATTTATATGCAACTGAATCCAAACCCAGCACCAGAACCACCACCTGCACCACTATCACCATCGCCAGCACCACCACTACCTCAAAATCCACCACAAAATCACCTCAAAAACTATCATGAAACAACCACAAAAATAACAACTACCAACAATCACAACTTCCATCTCCATCTCCATCTCCACCACAACCACAACCACAACCACAACCACCATCCCAAAAAAACAAAAAACCCAAACCGATCCGCCACCATCTCAAATCCACAGAAAACCGAGACCAACACCTCACCACAACCCCCAACAATCGCAACCTCCATCTCCGTCTCCATCTCCATCATACCAAAACCACAACCGCCTCCCAACAGAAAAACTCCAAACCCCGTCGGCACCCAAAAACTCCACCCTAAAAAATCTACTTTCATTATATTTTTTAGCTTAATAAAATAGCAGCTACCCTTCCACCACCACCCCTACCCACAAACCTTAAAATTGTTAACAAGAACTTAAGCAAAGAGGAGCAATCCAACAGGTAGTACCCTCCAAATAAAATAAATAAAAGGAAGCACCAAGTTTATGCTCACATACACAGAAATAGAAACTCAAATTTTATGCATCAAATTGCATATTTTGAAGTATTATATAGAGAAATATAGTTCCCTAAACACATGGAGATTGGGAACCCTCCAAAAACAAAACAAATAAATTAAATGGATCCCCAAACAAGATTTTTCCACCGCCAGAGAATCTAATGCCTCCTTCGCTGCTGCTGTGGGATTGAGCCTCGTTACGACCATCAAGGTCTTGGCCATTTATCCCCTCGATCACATCTCTCTTGAGTCGCTGTACCGATGTTAGATCTATTGGGTCGTATACGAATTTGGTGATTATAGAGAGGATAGAGAAGAGAAGGATAAGTATATTTATAAAAACTAATAATAATATTATTAATTAATAAAAAGGGAATTATCACCTGGTTTTGAATAACCAAGCCTTAAACCTATTTTTTTTAATTGTATTCTTTAAAACACGTGGCAGTGTAATTTCCACATCTATTAATTTCGTGATATTGACCTATTCCAAACGTATGATCCAATATGAAGCTCCTTGAATTGATAAAAATGCGTTATTAAAACTGTTTTATCATTCATCATCATTAACAAACAAACAAAAAATGCAAAATTTAAACCTATTTTCTCATAATTTAATTTCCCTTTATTAGACCGTTGACCGTGGTTGGACACATTTACCCACCCTTTTCTAAGTCTATTGTCTTTGGTTCACGTCAATTTTACCACAGTAATGTCAGGGATATAAATGTAAATTGATGTAATTATGTGTGGATCACCATTTATAATAGTCAATTATTAGGGTTGTGGTTGTCCTGCATAAACAATAATTTAATACATGGAACTATAAAAAATGAAAATGAGATTGAAAATATTGGGGCCAAACAAATACTTAATTGTGGTTTATGTTTAGATGGTCGACACATGGGTTGATGTGGCCGCTGGATGCAGGTTTTGGAGCACTCTCCTATAAATAGTAAGTTTTACTCATTTGGGTTATTTGAAAACTTTATGCTCAATCTCTGTCATTTTTCTTTGTTGTGTATTGTTCATATTCTTGATGATTCTTTGTAATTTCTGAGTGAAATAAAGGATGATTACTATGAATATAACGGCAGTACAATGATTTTGATTACAACTTCGCCAAAAAACACTGCACAATCTTTAGATAACCCTTTTTATACTCTATCTTGCATAGAAAAATAGCACCATCCAAGCAATTTTGGGTTCAGACATTTTGACTTGGGGAAAATAGCATGGTGGTCTAAGGGAATGACAATAAATCTCCCTAAGATCACAAGAAATCACCACAGAAACATGTGAACCCCAAAAATCAAACCAACAAGAGGATTTTATTGTTCACTCAAGAGGTTTTAAATCGTAAATCACTCTACACTCATGTTGTGATTTGACCCAAATTTTAGTGGGTATTAGAGTCTAAATTGGAGTGGTCTTGAAGAGATCAAAATTATGACAGCATTTTTGCTAGCGCTGGACGCTCGAACGAGCCCGGTAGAAAACAACCCGAAACTTGGTCGCTCACCTGGCGTTGCCCTTTCACTCGAGCGATGGGTATATGGCACGACTTGTATAAAAAAACATAACAGAACATAATAGAGAGAGATTCATACAACATCTTGAGAGCTTTAGATTTCAGTTGAGTGCATTGAAATCTTGGAATATAACTCCTATTGATTATAGTTGATTTCTCCTTTTTGCCATATTGAGTTTTCACGTAAGTCTTGGTGTATATTTTCTTGTTTATTTCATTATTGATATTATCTTGCGATCCAAATTTATAACAAGTGGTATCAGGGCGAGATTGATTGTTCCGCATGACGACAAAGAAGTATGATATCCTATTGTTGGATAGAAACACGAGATTTACCTTATGGCAAGTGAAGATGCGATCGGTTATAGTTCATATGGATTTGGAGGAAGCCTTGCTTAGTTTTGATAGGATGCCCGCTACTTGGACTTAGGATGAAAACCAGTGTAGGGATTGAAAAGCTCAATCTCAAATTCATCTACATCTTTCAAATCAAGTTCTTCAAGATGTTCTAAATAAGAGAAGTGTCACTGCGTTATGGTTGAAGTTGGAGCAACTTTGCATGACAAAGAGCTTGACCAGCAAGTTATACTTGAAACAACGCTTGTATTTTCACTGGATGTTTGAAGGTGCATCATTGGATGATCACTTAACTATGTTCAAAGAAATCGTGGCCGATTTGGAAACATTGGAAGTTAAGCATGACGAGGAGGACTTGGCGTTAATGTTTTAGTGTTCTCTGCTGCCATCATATGTGACTTTTAAAGATACTATTCTATAGTCGGGATACTCTCACCGTGGAAGAGATCTATGATTCTCTACTATCTAAGGAGAAGATGAAGCATCTTGTTGGAGAATCTGGAAATCATGTTGAAGGCTTCGTTGTACATGAGAGAAATTAAGATAGAAGTCTTGGCAGAAATATTAGGTGCAGATCGAAATCTAGGCATGTTGAAAAGACATGTCACTACTGTAAGAAGAATGGACATATTAGAGCTGATTGATATGCCTTAAAGAACAAAAATAAAGCTACTGGTGCTACTAAGAAAGGGAAGCAACCTGTTAATTCAGTGAAAGTTGATGTTGTGAAAGATGAGCAAAGTGAATGAGAGTTTCTTGTGATTTTTGACTTGAATTCCAAATCATATGAAGAATAGGTTATTGACTCGACTTGTAATTTTCATATATGTTCCAATATGGATTGGTTTTCAACATATGAAGGAGTTTCGAAATGTGCAGTTATTATAGGAAACAACGTTCCTTGCAAAATTGTCAAAGTTGGTACAGTCAGAATTAGAATCTTCGATGGGGCTATCTGAATACTTACAGATGTAAGACATGTTCCAAAACTGAAGCGAAATCTCATATCTTTGAGTGCACTTGACTCAAAGGGTTATAGATATATTGGTGAAGGTGGGGTTTTGAAGGTGAGTCGGCGTGCTCTTGTTGTCATCAAGGGACATAAAACTCTACACAGTTGTACATTTTGCATGGTTTCATAGTAAGGGAGGATGCAATAGTTTTTACTTCTTCTTTGATCGATGATGAAATTACAAATCTTTGGTATATGCGGCTCGAGCATATAAGTGAGAATGGCATGATAGAGTTGAGTAGAATGGAAGTTCTTGATGGGCAAAAGACTAACAAAATAAATTTTTGTGAGCATTGTGTTTTTGGAAAACAGAAGAGAGTCAGATTCACGAAAAGAAGAGACAACACGGAGGGAACACTTGAATATATCCATTTAGATCTTTGGAGACAGACCAGGGTACCATCAAAAGGAGATCATTATTACTTGTTGATAGTGATTGATGATTTCTCCAAGAAAGTTTGGGCATTCTTCTTAAAGCAGAAGAGTGATGTGTTTGGGACCATTCAAGGAGTGGAAAATATTGGTAGAAAAGTAGATTGGAAAACATGTGAAACGTCTACACACAGATAATGGGTTGGAGTTTTGTTCAGATGAATTCAATAGCTTCTACAGGGTTGAAGGCATCTTGAAACACTTGACAGTGCCTGGAAAAAGTTCATTGTATGCTTTCAAATTCTGGGTTGCCTAAGACTTTTTGGGTTGAAGTTACTACTACAACTTGTTTTCTGATTAATCACTCACCCTCAGCTGCCATTGATAAAATAAAAAACACCAAAAGAGGTATAGTTTAGTAAACCTATATGTTATTTTGATTTGAAAATTTTTTAGTATCCTACTTATGCTCATGTGGATAATGGAAAGTTGGAGTTTAGGTCTAGAAAGTGCATCTTTCTTGGGTATAAATCAGGTGTGAAATGATACAAATTGTGGTGTCCTGAGACAAGAAAGGTGATTGTTAGTAGAGATGTAGTATTTGATGAACTTGATATAGTTCGTGGTTCACCTCTTGGGGATTCAGATAAAATTGAAGAGCAAAATCATTCCACTCAGATGGAGTTGGAAATTAGTTTGGAGAAATAATCAGAGGTTGCAAAATAGTCTACTACATATCAGTACAAATTGGGGTTGACAGACAGTAATATCTTGCCTATTTTGCTTTCACCACCAGCACCACAGTATTCAATAACTAAAGATAGACCTTGCAGATAAATTAGACTTCCACAGAAGTATGAGGAAATAGATTTTGTAGCTTATGTATATGTGTGGCTGAAGATATTGATTCCACTGAGGAGCTTGCTACATATTCAGAGATAGTTAGTTGCAGTGATTCTAATAGATGGATGATTGCTAAACAGGAGGAGATGGAGTCATTGAGCAAAAATAACACTTGGGACTTGATGAAATTACATAAAGGTAAAAAGGTTGTTCACTACAAATGGGTGTTCAAAAGAAAGGAAGGCACATTAGGGATTGAATATGCTAGATACAAGGCTAGATTGGTGGCGAATGGCTAGTCAGATTCCAGGTATTAACTTTACAAATGTGTTCTCACCAGTTGTGAAGTATAGTTCCATCCGGGCTTTACTTGGAGTGGTGGTTAAGAATAACTTGGAGTTTGAGCAGATGGATGTCAAGACAACATTCTTACATTAAGAACTTGAGAAGAGCATCTACATGCAACAACCTGAGATGTTTACGGTCTTTAGGAAAGAAGACCGTGTATGCTTGTAGAAGAAGTCCTTGTGTGGACTAAAGTATTCACCAAGGCAGTAGTAAAAGAGGTTTGATTCATTCATGACTACTCATGGTTTCTTCAGATGTAATTATGATAGTTGTGTGTACTTCTGAAATGAAGATAGTGTATCGATNAGGCAGTAGTATAAGAGGTTTGATTCATTCATGACTACTCATGGTCGTGATAGATGTAATTATGATAGTTGTGTGTACTTCTGAAATGAAGATAGTGTATCGATTACATATATGTTATTATATATTGATGATATGTTCATAGCAGCCAAAGATAGAGCAGATATCAGAAAAGTGAAGTTTCAACTCAACAAGGAGTTTGATATGAAGGATTTGGGTGCAGCAAAAAAGATTCTTGGTATGGAAATCTTGAGGAATAGAAAGGCTGGAAGATTGTATTTGAGTCAGAAGGAGTACATTGAGAAGGTGGTTGAGCGATTCAATATGGTGAATGTGAAGGCTATCAGTACTCCCTGGCTGACCACTTCAAATTATCATCTAACTTGTGTACTCAGTCAGGTCTCGGGTTTCTTATTCCAGTGTAGTTGGTTCACTTATGTATACTATGATTTGTATAAGATCTGATTTGGCACATGAAGTTAGTGCGGATAGTAGATACACGGTAAATCCTGGCAAAAAACATTGGAAAGCAGTACAGTGAATCTTCAGATACTTGGGGGGCTCTTCTAATGCTTGTTTGCATTTTGGTAGAAATTCAGATGGAATTTGGGTATGTGGATTTTGATTATGTAGGGGATCTTTATAAGAGGATATCACTTATAGGGTATGTGTTTACCCTTGGAGGATGTGCTATCAGCGGAAAGCTACTTTGCAAAATATAGAAGCTTTGTCTACAACAGAAGCAGAATACATGACCATTACAAAGGCATGTAAGGAGGTTATGTGGCTAAGATGATTGATTGGTGAAATCAGTGAAAACTTACAAATGTCTACAGTATTCTGTGATAGTCAAAGTGCAATTTTCTTGACTAAGGATCACATCTTTCACGAGAGGACTA
>CAIGRP010001506.1:0-14864 GCA_903798385.1 Fraxinus cuspidata
GGCTTGGCCCATGTTCCTATACTATTGCCCGATAACATTAACTAATGAAGTCCAGTGAAACCCAAGCCCAATAGTCAGTTCAGATGGAAACATGTTTGGCATATGCGACTTTGATTATTTTATCTTATAACTAAAAGTAAAAGTTACTCTGGACCGTTGGATCAACTGTTGCCTCAATCTCAATATATTATTTTGTTTTGATTGAAACCCCCTAATTACTTTCTGTCATTTTTGTGTACATCTTCTCGAGGATTTTCTAGAGTATTCGGTCTTTTCTTTCATCTTTTTCTTTTGATTTGAGTAACTTTTTAATCTGTTTAAATAGTGGTTTTCTTGGTGGAATCCAGTGGAAGAGTGTATTTGTTTGATCATAACGTTGAATTCTTCTAGTCTATAGAAGATGCTATACGTGAGATTGTGAGGGTTCTTGAGTGAATATGAGTTTTTTTCTGTGTTGATGCAAAAGGATATAATATTTCTAAACTTTCGATCGAATATATCTTGGTGTCCAATGGTTTGGATTGTAAAGTGTTGTAAAAAAACATGGCGATCTATTTTTCTGTACATCTGCTTTGTATAATATAAATAATATATATGGCAAACAGAATGCCTATTTGGCATACTCTTTCACAAGTTAGTTACGTGAATAGTACATGGTTACCATAGTATAAAACGATACATGAACTAATCTATGTGGAGAAATCATAAATTTGTATTTTATTCATACATGAATTAACTTTTTCTGTCAAAATTAATTGAATAATCCTCACGAGAAACGAAGTGCTTACGTGAAAATGGCATGGTGGACGCTTGATATTACCAAATCACCTCATTTACGATTCATTTTTTTGTGGAATTATCGCATTTTATTTCAAAAGAACATAACACGCTTCAAAGAGATTAAGGAACTTTTTCAACTATTCCATTTAACCACGTTTAATATCAACTTATTTTCCCAAATTGCGAGCATAAGATTGGAGTACAATAATAGAGTTCAAGAAACTGCTCAAAATCGACCCTCTCAAAGAGGATGCCACAATACATTTCCTCATTAACATATGAATGACTTTTGTACAATTTATTCAATGTTTAGTGATGTTAAATATAAAAATATATAAAAATGTTAATTTATTATTGTTATGGAATTATGGAATTAACTCTAGAGTATTCAATAAATTCCGAACGGTTGTATTCTGAAAATGAAACATTTGCATTCCAATTGGTTCAATTGAATGAGAAAATCACTTACTAATTCACCTATTTGCATTTTGAGAATACAAGAAAACATCCCTCAATCTCTTCGAATCGTATTGTGTTCTTGTGGCACAAAACACGAATTATTTTCCCTAAAAAAACTCAATTTAAATGATGTGATATAGTAATGCTAAGTGTCCACCATGTCATTTCCACATAAGTACTTTGTTTATCACATGGATTGTTCTATTAATTTTTATATATGAAATTGAGGATACAAATTTGGGAGTTCATATATGATTTTGATACAAAGATAAGTTTATGCATGATTTTGATATGCGTGACATAGTTCATCTATGATTTTGTAATGAGATAAAGTTCATGTACCATTCACTTAATTAACTTGTCATTGTTTGACGGTAGGTTCCATGTAGGCACTCTATTTGCCACGTGGATTTTTCAATTAGGTTTTTACCGATAGAAGTTAATTCATGTACAAATGTGATATAAGTTCATGTATGATTTTAATACAAAGTTGAGTTCACGTATGATTTTAGTACATGCTTAAAGTCCTTGTACCATTTGCACATTTAACCCACTTTAAAGTAACCAACTACTTAAAAAACATTCTAATACTCCTTTTATGGTGAATTCGCTTAATGATTTTGGAAACGGTTATCATAAAGAAAAAGTAGAAAGCTTCCCAATAGCACAATAGCTCCCTTCCCCATATCACAACTACATCCACCTAAGCCTTCGACATGCTCTCACATGGAAATAGAGGAGTATTGAAAGTATATTATTTTAATTTATAATTGTTGACCTCGTTTGAATGACTCAGTTGTCAACAAATCTCTTGCAACATCGTAGCCTAACTATATGTTTTCCTTACACTCAAAACAAACACTATTAGGCACCACGATCATTGAATCGTGAAAGGGGCCGACGATTGTAGGTATTCCGACAATCAAGTCAACTACATGTACATGTTATATGGGGAATTGGATGTGGAAGGGACAACAACCCTTTTTTATCTCTATTATTTTTAAAATACATTTTTATTTCTCTTCTTTTCAATCACACGATATTCAATAAATAATATTACACGTAAATCCAAAATTTTTTCTTATTTTTAACCACACATTCTTTGTCAATCTTCTATTTCAAAATACATTCTTATCCAAAAAAAAGGGGGCTTATACAGGCGCTAATTCCATGTGTTGCATGGCAATTGGTTCATTGAGTCCTAATCCGATTGTGGTAGATAGCCCTTAATGAATTTGGTTAAGTTTCCTTGCGGATATTGATTTTCCAAGATTTTCCTTCATCCTCAAGGTTCACATGCTAATTTTTAGGAATTGATTAAGTAGTTTCATTATCAAATACTTTCGTCCTAAAGTGTATATCGAAACTCGAATTCGAAGCTCAAGGGAGCCTTGGGCTGAAGAACCCCTAAGTGCTTCGCTTTGAACATCCAATGGCCAATGGGTGGGGCTTAAGTTATTATGCGAAGATCATGAGGGATGGTAATAATGCCGAAGTTGACGCCTGATAGGTCTGATACCTTCACTCGTGAGAATGAGGAACAAGCTGAGTCGCCACCTGGCATGTCCTCGAAGGACCGTTTGCCTTCATTATCGCATTGATTCTTACGTGATGTTTTTGAAGATTTTGGGGTGCAATAATTATTTTGAAAGAATAGTTGAAGTATTGAAATTTTTGTTTTGAAATGTATAATGTGCACAAAGAGGATCGGAGATGAAAGTAAAGAACAAAAAATCAGATAAAATGGAGAAACAAAAAGAAGATCAATGAGAGGATAAATAAAGGCTTGAACACGATATCGTTGTCCTTAAACTATATTTGCCCCCTCTCTGATTGAAAAAATGCTTGAAGGAATTAATGCAAACGGTTTGCATGATTACAAAAGCCTTGTCAAGGATTTACACTCAAACATTAAAGTGAAATCCTTCAAAACTTGAAGAACAATCAAGAAGAATATGAAATAATATATATATATTTATACTTTTGGAATGAATAATTGATCTCAAATGTGGCAAAATAGGTTTCTATATGTTTTCAACATTGTTTTTAATTATCACAAACCATCTATATATACATTGCTATACTAAGTGGTGCCAAAAACCCTACAAAAGCCACCAAAATTCAAAAGTCAACGTTCAAATAATGGCTAGAATTTTGCTCTATGCGGTCGCATAGGTCAAACCTAGGCGACCGCATAGTTATTTCAAAGAAGGGACCTCTAGTCCCGGTAAGTATCTATGCGACCGCTTGATACATTGAACTATAAGGTCACATAGTTCAATATTTGTGGCCTCAAATCCCATTTTTCATTCCACGTCCATTTTTATCAATTTTGAACAATATTTCTAACAATTTTTTTGAGTGTTGAAGCCTTTACGAGGAAAAGCATAATATCAATTATCTAAAGAATGCTACAGTATTTTCCATAATTCTTTAGCTTAAATGAGCAAAAAGGCATGGCCAATTCTCCTTTTTGCAATAGCATGGCGAGTGAAGTCCTTTTTTTCTTGATATTGTGTAGTTACATAAGCAAGTGGAGGCACGCTAAAATTATTGCAACATTAATTGAAGTGTCCAACATGAACGAATGAGGAAAAGGTCATTCATTTCAGTTAGTATACCACTGGCATACATGGTAAAAGTGGATACGAGTTTGTGAATAAAATCGATTGCAATATGCTTTAGAATTAGAAATTTCTAGGCTACATTGAAGTGCTCCGTCGTAGAAGAAATTGGTTAATTTTCATGACCAACTGGAGTTATAATATTTAAATTGAAATTTTACAACCGATGTCTTCAATTTTTGCCTCGTGTAACAAATGGAACCATAGTTAATTTTTCCAAAAGATTCTGAAACTTTCACCTTCGATGCAAATTGATCTTTAAATGAAAGTCGTAAAATATTCCATCAAACAGTTCGCCTGACTCATTTATGCGAAATGTTCTAGATCCTAAGAAAGGACATGATGAAATTGAATTCACTAAAGTGCGCCTTAGGCGTGGCATCCAGAAAATTCCTCGATTACATAGTGAACTTCATGACATGCGTTTGCGCACATCACCAAAGGAAGTACATAGATTGACAGGGTTGGTCATAACCCTTAATTGCTTTGTGTCGAAGTAAACTGATCGACGCTACCCTTTCTTCCAAACCATCAAATGGGGAATTAAGTTTGAGTTCACAGATGAATACGAACAGGCTTCCAAGCACTAAAACGGCACCTTAGTCAGGCTCAACTTCGGTGCAGGGCGTAATCCTTTTTCCCTACTTGGCTGTGTCGGAGCTAGCGTCAGCTTAATACTTATTAAGAAAGAAATAATTAATTACTAGTATATTATGTCAGTAAGAAACTGCAAGATGCAGAGGCAAGGTATACATATTGAAATTATTGTTCAAAATTTAATAAAAAGTATGTGGAACAAAAAGTGGACTGTCGCATAGGCCATGATGGCATGCGATCGCATGTTGGCTTACAGGGCTTGTATGCCCTGCCATTGAACAATCTATGTGGCCGCATAGAGTTAAAAACCAGCCGTGGGCTGATTTTTCAGGCTGAAATTTGGTGTCTTTTTAGATAGAAAATTGTCACTCTTCATCATATTTAGGCACCATTTTGTGTAGTATTGATTGAGGTCTATAAATAAGTGATTAATGATCAATACAAATATACAAACTACTTGCGATTAAATTCCATTCCACAAGAAAGATCAAAACCTCTTTCCCTTCATATTCAATTTTTGTTTTGTGTTCTTGAAGTTTTGGTAAAACACACTAAGTATTTAGGTGTTTTTTCTATTACAAGACTTAATTAATCCTTCAAACTATTTGTCTATATCCCTTTAAGCATCAAATTCAATCCCGAGATGGGGCAAATATTATTTGAGTACAACGATATTTGTGTTTAAGCCTTCGTTTTATTCCGGTGTTCTTGTTTTTTTTTTATATTTCTTCTTCATCCCCTTTGTGTGGAATCTTTTTACAACAATCTGAAACGATATTCTGTAATGGAGAATGAAACTACGATGGGGACGATCAATTTGATGAATCAAGATCTTGTCCGTCTAGATCAATTTCATGGGATAAACTTCACAAGATGGCAAGACAAATTGAAGTTCATTCTCACGACGTTGAAGATCTTCTACATTCTTGATCCAGAATTGGCACTACTTGTGGATCCAGCGGATGAAAATATCAAAGTCGTAAGAATAGAGAGACAAAAGCGTCAAGAGGATGAATTCATATGTCGTGGTCATATTCTTAATGTTTTATACAACCGATTGTACAATCTCTACACAAATACATCATTGGAAAAAGAAATGGGATGATTTGGGAAACAAGTATAAAGTCGCAGAAAAATGTACTAAAAATTTCCTAATATCAAGATATTTTGACTTTAAATTCCTTGATAACATTCATGTCCTTCCCCAAGTACATGAGTTACAAGTTCTTGTCAACAAGTTGAAGACGGTTAAAATTGAAATCTCAGAATCTTTTCTAGTAGGAGCAATCACGAAACTCCCAGGGACTTGGAAATGATATTGAAAGAAACTAATGCATAATTTCGAAGATTATTTTTTGGAACAAGTGCAAATAATCTTCGAATTGAAGAAGGATCAAGAGCAAAAGATAAGAATGATAATTCATATGAAGACACTTCAAAAGTCAATGCCGTGGAGAAGACAGAACCTTCAAATAATATTGTGGGAGTTTGCTTTGTATGTGGAAAAAAGTCCGAGGGAGTTTGCTTTGTACGTGGAAAGCCTTGATATTATGCAAAGCAATGTCGACACCAAAAGCAAAACAACTCCAAAGGAAAAGTAAACTTCACAATAGAAGATAATATTGTGGCCACCGTAAGCGGGATCAATGTAATCAAGGGAAAAGTTCTTGGTTGGTGGTATGCGATAAGTGTATTTTGTACACTTATTTAGGTCATTAAATTAGATTATTTGTTAGTAATTTGGATGAGTTATATTAATTTTGTATTAATTATGTTTTTAGGTTGAATGCAATGCAAATTGGTGGATTTGAAAAAAAAATGAACGAAAAACGTGAGAAAACGAATAAAATTCAAAGTTTGGGGACCAAAGTGTAAACATTCAATAGTTGATTCAGAGTATAGAACGATGATTGAAGATCATATAGGATTGATTGGATGCAATTGAAAGACAAATGAGTGAAAGATAGCGGAAATATTTTTACAAATCAATTTCCAGCCGAAGAGGTTAAGCTCCAAACTTTTAGCTTCAAATTGAGGGCCATTTTTCAGATAGCAAACTTACGAATTGGAAAAATTATATTTCTAGAAGAATTATATTCCTTTGAATTAAATTTTTAATGCATTTTGAATCACCTCAATCGAATATCTGTAGAAACCGTTATGGCCAAAATACCGAAAGATGCCCAGGGACGAATCGAAGTGAAACTGCGTGAGCGCATGAAATTCATGGAGCGCGTACGGTACCCTATTTTCCGCAACCCAAGGGCCATTTTTGCTCTACGGTGCATGTGCGGTAGTTATACAGGCACGCGCATGCGGGCCATTTTCGCAGACGAATTTTTAGTGTCCTTTCGCGATTCAAATTTTTTTGAAACCCAAATTGGACGCGATTTTGATCTATTTTCCAACTCTTATAAATAGAGAACAGGAGAACATAAAAAACCCTTTCTTGCCCCTTCATACAAAATATTATCATCAAATTCATCAAGAACAATGGGCAAGTAACTATATTTTGAGAGGAGATCAAGTCCTAACAAAGAATTAAATGTCAATTACATCAATATTTTGAAGAATTCAACATTGGGCTTGAAGATCAACATCTTTTGATTTATTTCACGATCCACGTGATATTTTTATATTTTTCTTTTTTTTAATTTATATATTAACATGTTAGGCTAGATCCATTTTTGTATTGGATGAAGATGAACCATATTGTTTATTTGTTTTAATTCAACACTAGTAGTTTAGTTTATTTCTTGCATTTCTTGATTAGTTTTGCATACACATTGCATTATTTAATTGATTGGCCACAAATTAGATAATTAGTTGCTTGTTGTAGTATTAAGAGATTCACAATGAGTTTAGAACGCGGTAAAATTAACATATATGTAATAGATATTATGAATAACATTTATTACATGTATATAAATAATCTAAACTTTAATGCATTCTAATCATTCGAATTCGGGTTAGGAATAGATTTAGGTCGTGATTAGAATATTTTTAATTTGTCTTTGAAAAACAAAATTATATATCATAGTTTTATCGATTGTCAAGAAGGCATGAACGGAACTAGATTACAAATCAAGAATTGAAATATATAGCAATAAACGGATATAAGATCCAATACAGTCATCCATAAATTGATAAAAATCACATTTTTATAGATTTCTTAGATTAATTAAACATAAAATTAAATCAAACTCTATGTCCTTTACACAATTCAAATCCCATAAAAAGTTAGTAAATTTGAATTGAATTTATTCCCCTTTGGATGATAACTCTTAACTCGTCAATTCTATTACTTGTCAAAGATCACCTACGATTGCGGGTTTCACATGAACAATATGATACATGTGCAACTGTACATGTATCATATGACAAGTCTTTATTCAAGATCTATTATGAAGTAGATGGAGATTAAGAAATTCAAATGAGTAACGGATGGCGCTTCAAAGTAGTTGGGAAAGGAAATGAACACATGTTCCTGAAATAAATAGGAACTTAGTTAGTGGTAATCTCTTAGAAAAATCGGAAATAAAAAATGTTTATGAGTCCGATAAACTTGTATTATCCCTAAATTAGAAATTTATTGAAAAATGTTATTCTTGTGAATGAATTATCAAACTTTATACTGTTGACCAAATTATGAATAAAGTTGATTTTGTTTATATTGTTGGTTCATTTACTTTATAGCATGCTAAATTAGGTCACATAGGTAAGAGTACCATGAAAAGAATGTTAAAAGCGACTTAATATCATATAATGAAAATGATGCATTTAAATGTAAAACATGTATATAATTTAAAATGACTAAGAAGCCTTATAAAGGTGTAAATAGAACTTTTAATATTTTAGAATTAATTCATACGAACATATGTGAATTAAATGGTATGAGGTGGAAATATGATTTTATTACCTTGATCACTCTAGATATACTTATGTTTATTTATGAAAAATAAACAAGAAACTTGTGATATGTTTAAAATATATAAAAATGAAGTAGAAAATCAACTAATGATTTTAACTTGTATTGTGAACAATAAGGCAAAATTCATCAATATTCTGCACTTAGGACACCTGGACAAAATAGTTTAGCTGAAAGGAAAAATAGAACTTTAGTTGAGATGATAAATGATTTGTTAACTTATACTAAGTTGTGTGAAGCATTGTTGAGTGCATGTAGGATATTAAATAGAATTTCTTCGAAATATACAAAAGTTTCTCCTTATGAATTATGGAATAGAAGAAAACCTAACATTGAATACTTCAAAGTGTGGAGTTGTCTTACATATTATAAGAACACGAACCCTAATAGAACTAAGTTGTGTGCTAGAGGCATTAAATACGCCTTTGTCTATTAGGCTAGTAATAGCAAATCATATAGATTGTTAAATTTGGAGGCCAATGTAATAGTTAAATCAAGTGATGTCGAGTTCTTTGAGAATTCACTATCCTCGAATAATGAATTAAGGGATACCTACAATGAGATCTCTAGTTCGGGTAGAACACAAGATGAAATATCTTCTAAAAATGTTCATGAATCTTATGAACCACGAAGAAGCAAAAGATCTCGAATTGAGAAGTTTTTAAGATGGGATGAAATTGACTCTCAACTAATTTCGTTTTACCAAGTAGAAGGAAATGAGAAAAATATTATAAAAACAATGCCTTTCGTTTTACAAGTGGAGATTAATTCTAAAACTTATAGAGAAGATATGACTTCTTGTGATAGCACTTTTTGAAAAGATGCAATTAAAATGAAATGGATTCAATTATGTCTAATAATACATGAGAACTTGTTGATTTACCACCAAAATCAAAATATATTGGATGTAAATGGGTGTTTAGGAGAATATACAATGTTGATGATTTTTTTAATAACTTTAAAGCTAGATTAATAGCTAAAAAGTATCGACAAAATGAAAGAATAGATTATTTTTCTACATATGCACCGAGAGCTAAAATAACTTCAATTAGGATTTTATTCGCATTAGTTTCGATGCATAATTTACATGTTTATCAAATGGATGTCAAGACGGTATTCATAAATGAGGATCTCGATGAGGAGGTTTATATTAAACAACCCGAAGGATTTGCTCTACCCAGATATAAACATAAGGTGTGTAACTTAGTGAAATTGTTATACGATCTAAAACAAGCACCTAAGAAATGACATGAAAATTTTGACTTAATTATTAAATCATTTGGTTTCATAAATAATAGTATAGATAAATGTTTATATTCTAAAGTGTGTGATAAATGTATAATCCTTATTTACGTGTATGTTGATGACATGTTGATTATGAGTAATCGTATGAATGGAATCAAATAAACGGAGAGTTTTCTATGTTCCACATTCAAGATGAAATATCTTGGACAAGTGGATACCATATTAGGTATCAAAGTTACAAAAACGTAGTGGGGTTTCTGCTTGAGTCAATCACATTATTTTGAGAATATGATTAATAAGCTCAAACATTTGAACATAAAAGAGTTTAATATCCCTCTTGATCCGAGTTGAAAACTTATAAAAAATGATGAAAGAAAAATTGTTCAATTTGAGTATGCAAATATTATATGAAGTTTTATTTATGTAGTTCAATGCACAAGATCGAATATAGCATTTGCAATTAATAAATTTAGTAGGTTTACTAGTAATCCAAGCAAAGAACATTGGAAGGTCATGGAAGGGTTCTTGGCTATTTAAAGAAAACCAAGAACTTATGTCTACAATATTTCCCGACTATATTACAAGGATTTACTAATACTAGTTGGATTTCTAACACAGATGAAAATAAATCGACTTCAGGTTGGGTATTTACTCGTGGAGGAGGTGTTGTTTCTTGGAAATCAAATAAACAAACATGTATTACATACGCAACTATGGAATTTGAATTTATAGCATTATCAGATATCAGGAAAGAAGGTAAGTGGCTTAAGGATCCTCTTTATGAGATACCTTTGGGATCGAAGAATACATCTTTGATATCTATCATGTGTGATAGTCAAGCCACATTTACAAATGCATACAATGAGGTATACGATGGAAAATCTAGATATATGAATTTAAGACATAAGTACATAAAAAAAATTAATCAAGAGCGGAATAATTTTCCTAAATGTTAAGTCAATTGAAAATATAGCAGATCCCTTAACTAAACCTCTAAAATAGTAATATCTACTTCGAGTAAGATGTGGTTAAAATTTAAAATAAAATATTCACCAATAATGACAACTCTACCTGTCTTTAATTAACAAGTAATTCACAGGTTCAAATAGTAACATCAAGTCATTCAATATGTGAATAGTTTAACATTATAAAATCCGCGATAACCTTATCCTAATAATATAATGTTGGTTGTTACTTGAATGAGGATTGAACTTTAAGATCCTAATGAAATTCAGTACCAAAGTACAAGTATCTCTAAAAGTAACAAAGATATTGAAAGAATTTCACCTAAATGAATTTCGAAGTGGTGCCGCCTCAATTGAGAGTTGGAGTTTCTCTCTTAAAAGTTCATTGAATAGGATAAGCGCAAGACCATATTAGCACTAAACGAGAGTGAGGAACTTGAGAACAAGTGATACTTGTGTCTGTATTCTTACGAGTATTGTCACAAGGAATAATTGCTTCAAAACTTTTTTGCTATTTTTAATTTCGACTTTTGTTTTTTTGAATTACACTATAGTTAGATTCAAATCAAAAGATTATAATCCTTATACATAAATATTGTATATTTTGAATATGAAATTTTATTGAATATTGAACAAGTAGGGAATTGTTGAAATTGTTGTTCAAAAATCAATAAAAAGTATGGAACAAAAAGTGGAGTTAAGTGCCAAAACTTTGGCATATTTGACCACATAGGCCATGAAAGAATGCGGTCGCATGTTGGTTTGCAGGGCTTGTATGCCTACCATTGAACAACCTATGCAGCCGCAAAAGTTTGTTCTATGCGGTTGTGCTGATTTTTCAAATTGAAATATATATTTTCAGATGGAAAATTGTCATTCTTAATCATATTTTGGCACAAATTCATATAGTATTGATTGAGGTCTATAAATAGATTAATGATCAATACAAACGTACAAACTACTTGAGATTAAATTTCATTACATAAGAAAGATCAAAACCTCATTTCCTTCATATTCAAATTTTGTTTTGTGTTCTTAATGTTTTAGTAGAAAATACTAAGTGTTTAGGTGTTTTTCTATTATAAGACTTGATTAATCCTTTAAATCATTTGCCTATATCCCTTTAAGTATCAAATTCAATTTGAAAGGGGATAAATATCGTTGAAGGACAACAATATTCGTGTTTAAGCCTTCATTTTATTCTGGTGTTCTTGTTTTTTTATGTTTTTATGTTTCTTTTTCATCCCCTTTGTGTGGAATCTTTCTACAACAACCCCAACATGGAGAAGCTTGCCTTGTCCCTCGTCGTCACATCTAGGAAGCTCGGACCTTTATTCCCGGAGCACATACTAACAAACTATTCGCTAAAAGAAAGAGAGACCGTAAAAAAGTGATGCTCTCGCTAAATTAATGAAGTGGTCATTGAACCCAGCCACTTGGAAATCAACCTTAATCAAGAACTTTAATCAAGGGGCAAACTTTGGCGAATTTTGCTGCTAAATTCTCACACCATCCAAAGACCGAATCTCCTAGCGAACTCGACTAGAAATAACAACGGGATAGGTTTGTGGATTTTAATTTTTTTTTTTTTTGTCCCTTCTCAAAATAAAAAAGCTTATAAATATTTCAAACAGTATAGCCTAGGTGGTCCATCTTGTTTCGTCACGTAATGTGTTGTCTCACATTTTCTGAACATGTCAAGTATATAGATGACTTTCAAAGTGATGAGTTAAGCAAGTGAAGTCGGTACACGGCTATGCCAAACAAAACTTTATTGATGTTGACGAGAGAGGCAGAAGATGGGTATTAAATGCAATAACAAGAACACGTTGTTCTATTATCTTTAATGTCTACAGATACACGTCAACACAGTTTAATTATTTCTGGTCACATAGGAGTAAAATGTCATTTAGGGTCCGTTTGATTACAAATATGAAAAATAAGTGGAAAGAAAATAAATTCTAGGAAATTGAATTGCCTAGAAATTGTTTTACTGAGAATTGTAATTAATTGTGTTTGATTTGTATAATTTTTCACCTTAAAAATGTTGAAAGTTTGGTGTCCGTTTGACTTTATTTTTTTATGATAATTGTCAATAAAAGTAATAATTTTTTCTACCATTAGGTCTACAATTTGTTCCAATTGCCAAAAAAAATAATAATAAATTCATACCGAATATCATTCATTTGGCTTTGTTTTGCATGAAAATTATCTATGAAATATAATTTTTTTTTTTTTTTACAATTGATTATAAAATTTGGTGTCATTGTAAGTAAACTATTGGTGGGAATTCATTTTTTTCAAAATCCTTGAATTGGTGAGTACGTGGACAAAAGTAACAAAACATATTGCCTAGAAAATATAGCCATCAAACACTCATTTTTGGACAAAGATGAAATTTCATTTCCAATTCCATGGAAAGTTGGACAAATCAAACATACACTTAATGTCACATTAGCTTCATTTATAATCCCAGTGAAGCTAATGGTTCGTTTGATATAACTTTTGAAAAGTGAAAATGAGTTTTTGAAATTCAAAAAAGAAGGACAAATTTTATAAAAGTTCTTTTGTTAGTTAGAAGAGATTTTAGAGAAAAATGGTTTAATGTGGCTTCCTCTAAAAACACTTGTCAAATATAAAGTGTTTTTAAAAATTAGTTTTCAAACAAAAATTAAAGTAATTTCATCCAAAATTTCTTTAACAAGAAGCAAAAATCATGTCAAACGGGCCATAAATAGCATTACTTGCATATTTAGCCCATGTTTGACATCCATGTTATATAATCTCTGTTTTCTCATATTCATTTTTAATCACATATTTACAGAATAAAAATTTTTACGCATAGATGCAAAAAAAATTCCAACTTTTTAACTATATATTCTCCAAAAAATCATTATTCCAAAAGTCATTTTCCCAAAAAAAAAAAAATCATTAAAATTGATGTCAAACATGGACTTAATAGCATTATTCTAATTATGCAAATGTGAGTTTGTACTTCAACCTTGACGGAAACGTTTCAACCTCTCTCTCTCTCTCTCTCTCTCTCTCTCTCTCTCTCTTTTCTTTTTCCAATCTTGAAAATTGTTACCATGAAAATCATACATGGGGACAAGCTGAATGTCAAGACTTTGATAAATTTTAATTATTAAATTGGACCCAAAAGAATTTTAATTTATTTTTTTGGTTGAACCAAAAAGGGTAAAAAGTAATTTTAGGTCTGATTGGTTGAATGGATCCATCTTTGATGTTTCCATCTTTTTTATTTTTCCTTTTCACTTTGATGGTATTATGCACTAAATTCACACAGTAAATTATTGACATTTGAATGAAATTATTGTTTCTGAGAAGGGTGGGGGTTATCAGTCGCTCTCAATGACTCAATTCATTGAGTGTGGTATCAAATTGGTAAAATAATAATAATAATAATAATAATAATAATAATATATCGACGTGGATTTTTCATGTTAACATCCTGAACTTGAAAATGACTTGAAAATTTGCAAAACAAGGTTGGTGAGTTCAAGTACCCTGAACTTCAAAAGAACTGGGTTTACATTCTATTTAAGTATTTAGCCATATAGTTTTATTTTTTTAAGACACCAGAATAATGTCATGTTAAGAAATATGATTATTTTATTTTATAGTTTATTAAGGGTAGAATAATCTTTTCAACTTCTTTTATTTAGCCTATATATAGTCTCTTTGTATCTATGTTAAATCATCTTTTGTATTTCAATTGCATTATGGAGAATTAATGAAACCCTAGTTTTCTCCTTTTCTCTTCTNTGTTTATTAATGGTAGAATAGTCTTTTCAACTTCTTTTATTTAGCCTATATATAGTCTCTTTGTATTTAGGTTAAATCATCTTTTGTATTTCAATTGCATGATGGAGAATTAATGAAACCCTAGTTTTCTCCTTTTTTCTTCTTTGTTTTTCTTTGAATTGTTTAACGTATCAGAGCCAAATTTCATGGAATAAGAATTAATATCAAACAAGTTTTTTTTTGAAGACGATCTGGTATTTCGTTCAGTTTCTGCAATCTAGTTTTTCGTTCAATTTCTGCAATCTAATATTTCGTTCAATTTCTTTTGCGATCTGGTTTTCGTTCATTCGTTTTTATTATGGCTACTGAAAGAGACGATTCGCTTCAGTCTGTGAGTGTGCGGTTGGATGGAAAGAATTATTCGTATTGGAGTTACGTGATGAGAAATTTTCTTAAGGATAAAAAGATGTGGGGATATGTTATTGGAACTTTTGTGAAACC